>WTXI01000136.1:0-99459 GCA_022376515.1 Lactifluus volemus
TTTCTTTTGGAGGTGAACGAGATCGGGAAAGGGAAAGGGAAGGGAATTTCGGTCCGTACCGATTCCAGAAAGGCATCGTACACAGGCCGAGGAGCATTCCGACGGCGATTCCCTGGAATGTCAGGCCCGTACATTGAAGATTGAATCCATTTTCCCTCGAAAATGATGGGGAAAGCTTGGAAGGTTAGGTAAAGGATGCCGAGAATCAACGAATCCCTTCTCAGCATATCATGTCAGCGGCAAATCGTACCGAGAGATGGCGTTCTGCCACATATACCATAGATTCAACAGGAGCGCCATATGATCGAGAAGCGCAGCGTCAATAAGCAATGTTCGTAGTGGGTTGGTGAGTGCTTTCTCTGCTGGTGCATACCAATTTAGATTCCCCGTGTCCTCACGAAGGCTACGCTAACTCTGTGAGCCAATATTACGGTCCCTGCTATTCAGCACTTGCCGTTGCGCCTTCCACTTGAGTATCACAGGGATGCACGTTTCTGGCACGATCTATATGGCTGAGATCACGTAGGGATGACGACTTGAGGGATTAGACTTTACGATGATTAGCAGTACTGCCTGGAGGAACGACCACATGATCAGAATGTAGAAAGTCCATCTCCAGTGTAGATGCTGGTTAATAAATCTATTTGCTTTTTACAACGATTGCTCTTAGGGACGTGTGTACACCCACCCACTGAGTATAGGTCCTAGTTCAGGACCAAGGAAGGGGCATATCGTGTAAACGGCCATCGGTCTATCTCAGTTTATGAGAAACGCAATTCAAAAACCGCAATCGGTGAAGCCGAAACGCACGTGGCGACTTCACTATTGGAGAACATATCACTGACACTTCCTCCAGCCACGCAGAGAAACGCAGCTCCGCAGTATCCAGAGATGAAGCGGAAAACCAAGTATACGGCTGTCGCACCAGTAACGCGGATGTGGGGACAGAGCCAGCCAACCACTTACATATATTGGGCGCAAACGCGACGGGGAACATAAACAGGAAAAATAGGGAAAACGACACGCGATAGACCACCTTGCGTCCATATATCTCTGACATTGGCCCCGCGACGAGTGGTCCGAGGCCAGACCCAAAACGAAGAGGCTGACCGAGGATGGCGACTTCCTTGCCCACATGGAATTCTCTGGCCACTGGCGCTTCCACAAAGGCAGCCTTTTTATCATGGACGCAAAAAATGCGTTGCGGGGTGGAGGGATATAATATCAATTAGGACACCCCATATCGGACAGAGTCTGATGAGCTCCGGGAAGAGCCGTGACAAGGACGTACCATGGACGAGGCGCAAGTGACGCAAATGGATGCGCTTGAAATGCAAATCACGGAAAGCCATCGGCGTACCAGAGACAGTTCCTGGGGATTCTCTGTTGGCTCAAGACAGACCTCATAGGGATTCGCGTCGGAGGGAGTGAGCAATGGTGGTATCGGATCGTGATGCTTATTTCGTGTATGGTGATGCCAAAAGTCGTAAGTCGGGTGAGGGTGCCAGAAGAACATGAGTGGGTGCAACGTGAAACATCCGGTAGGGCTCGGAGCTAGTAAAACGCAGACCCCGTGGGACTACAGATGATAGGCATACACGTACATCGTGGCAGCTCTAACGTACGATCAAGACAAATTAGATGCGTCTCGACCCGCGGTCTCGGAACGACTGCGGACCGAAGAAGGCACCAACGACCTTTGACAAAATTCCTTATGGGGAATATAAGCGCGGGAAGAAGAAGTCGCATTTGCTGACAATGAGTGAAAAATGACATTCCGAGTCATAAAGTGGTCGTAACGTCGATCTATGAAAACTGATTGTGGTTATTGTAGAAGTACGATCGTCCCGATCAGCCTGGTATGCAGTGGCAAAGTCGTGGTCGTGACAGCTGCATCACACAGCAAACTTGGATTTTTCCCGCAACCGAGCACCTACGTGGTAGAATACAAAACTATGACAGAGATCGACATTTTGAGCGTTACATAAGTAAGGATGAACTCACGGTAAGGGCGCCATGACTGTTGCAACACTGGCCAGAATCAAGGTTGCACCCACCGTGCCGAGGGTGTGGTACATCTGAGTAGCGAAGAGCGGGAACGCAGCAGCAAATGACGCGCGCATAACACTGTTACTAGCCATCGCAGACGCTGCGATCGGCCGGTACGCAACGACGAGATACGTGAAGGAGGATGTGAAGACAAAATATGTGCCCGTGCCAAATGGAACAGATGCGATGATAGGCGCAATCCAATGAACATTACTATATGTTGTGAAGGCGAGCCAGAAAAGGCTGACGGATACAAGAACCGCACCCGCCTGGCCCATTACGAGACGGAATTCTGGTGGTGGATCGCCGTGATTCCGGACGAACCGCCTATAACGTCTATGAAAGAGCACCATAAGTAAGTTCGGATGAACAAGCAAGCCAGAGGTGAGTTTAACTCGCCCATTCCAATATGGGGTCGTTGCCAGCCCAATGAAAAAGCCGATGGCAATACCGAGGAATGTCAAGCCCGTCATTTGTAGATTAAAGCCATGCTTTTCCATGAAGATGATAGGAAACGCCTCGAAGGCAAGGTATTGAATTCCTAAAATGAATGCATTCCTAACAGGATTTATTGATCACTGGAACGATGGGCGAAAGTAAGCACTCTACCAAACGTCGATTAGGAGTGCCATACGATCAAAGAGGATGAGTTCTACAGGAGTTCAATCGCGTACTGCACGCTTAGAAAAAGATAGGAAGACATACGGAACGGCCTATAGCAACTAAGGAGAACAGCATGTCCCAAGCTGATGTATTCCCTCTCTAATGGAGCATAATAGTGCTGGTTCCCAGTGGTTTCTCTCAGGCTAGATGACCTGGGTGAGTGTTTCGCCATCTGCTGGTTGCTGGTGAGTGTACCGTTGTGCCTTCCGCTTGAGAATCACAGGGACGTAAGTCTCTGGAACAAACTACATTGTCTCTTCAGGAAGGATGTCACATAAGGTCCTAGAATACCTACGCAGATCAATGCAATTGTTTGAACGAAAGACCAGGTAATGAGGAAATAGTACGTCCATCTCCAGCTCGTATTTTGGTTGATGAAACTTCGTAATATTCAACGTAACGACTGGAGGAATCAGGAATCAGCTCACCCGCTAAGTAAAGGTCCGATCTCCGGGCCGAGAAATGGTGTCATCGTATAAACAGCCATCGGACTAGTACGAGACACGGCATTTACTCCGGATTCACAACATAGAGACCACGGAAAACCCACGTTCCGACCTTTGCATTCGAGAACATATCGCTGACACTGCCACCAGCAACACTGAGAAATGCTGAGCCGCAGAAACCCGAGACATATCGGAATGTCAAGTAAATCGCTTCAAAACAAACGTGATTAGAACCCAGAGCACCATGGATGACCGTTTACGCGACAATTACCAATGTCAGGTGCAAAGGCGACAGGAAACGTAAAGGCGAAAAAAAGAATGAATGACACCCGATAGACAATGTTCCGTCCGTAAACTTCGGACAATGGCCCTGAAAAGAGGGGACCGGTGCCGAGACCAATGACATAAAGGCTGATCCCCAAGATTGCTACTTCTTTTCCCACAAGGAATTGTTGAGACACGGCATCTACCGTGAAAGCAGCCTGTGATGGTGCAGAGATACAGTAGCTCGAGTGAGTGATAAGTGCGTTTAGTATTCGAGACACTTGCAACAGACGATGCGCCTGCGACACAGAGCGCTGCCCCAGAGATGGTTGCAACTGCTAGCCAGCGACGAAATAAAGGGAGCTCTTGAGGGTCGTCATCTCGCTCGAGCTGAACCTCGTATTTCTTCTCCCCGCGTAATGCGGAACTATCCCGTTCTGCTGGGTGACCTTCATGCTGGTGAGATACCTTGCGCTCATCAAGGGTTGAAGTGTGGGACATGGGCGAAGACGAGGGACACTTGTCGGTGTTCATAGAGCGGGGAAGTGCTTATCGACTTATAAATCGATGGTTTTTGTATGAGAGCGAGATTGTAGATCATGATTTATCAGACGCAGATCCGCACCCGGATGATATTTTAGGCGTCCGAGAGAGTCCTTCATGTTGTTACGTACTATCTAGCAGGATCTCCCATTTATTGTCAGAAGTGAGCTTGAGGCTCAGTTTTTGAGGAAACAGACTGAGGAAAGAGAGTTGTAGAAAGGAGAGTCCGAACACAAAAATAAATGTATGGGATCATGATAGTCGCACGTGGGACTCGGATTTCGGTGCCTGGGGTCTCCAAGTCTGGGCCGTGCCTCCCCTCACTGACTTGAACAAGCTTCTCCATACGTGCAGGTGTGCAGATAGAGTCATTGAAAACTAGGAGAACGTTTCGAGTAATCTAATCGGCACACCTCACGATGAGCGGGCTCGATACGAAGCAAAGAAGAGCTAAAGCGCAAACGGGAGGGAGAAAGTAACTTGAATAGGTAAGCAATCATGGTGACAGTGATGAGTGAGAAGATGAAACACAGCAGAGAGGCAAGAAGGGCGACACGCAAGGAGGGACATGCGGTAGCATCCCGCGTTCGACTACCGCGTCCGTCCAACGCAGAGTGTCGAAGACGGCATAGAAAGTGAATCAGACACCGTGTAATTCAGCTGTCATAAAGAAAACAAATTGGCCATGGTAACACCCGTGTGTCACTGACAGTCATGCAGAATCGATGAGTGTAGCCGTGTTTCTGTTGTTGATTAGTGCCACTCAGTCTGACAGCTCTGATGAAAATGAATTCAACTTGAGTAGCACGTGTTACTATCACTTGACAGAAGTGATAGTAGTGGAAGTGACAGCCAGGCATCTATTCTAGTGGTAAACATAACTTTTAAGAGAAAAACTTCATGCACGTTCATGCCAGAGACCTTGGGAAAGTGGAAATTCACAATAACGATAATCCGGGAAGCGTTCCGGACACTTTTCTCACAGTGCGAGCTTTCAATTTCCAATCTCCGATATCTCCGATCACTTTTGAGCGCCTACGTATGGAGCGGTGCCCCTATAAGTTACTGTACTCACACTTGCTCAATCCCATTGTGCTCCCATTGTGTTACCTTCATACAGCGCGAAATGGTTTTTGTTCTTGAGTTTTGACACAATTATCTTTTACCTATATCACCATCCACTGAGAGCATAGAACCACTCGGGGTTATATCATTATTACAAGGAGGTAAAAATCACCATTATCACTTCCCACACTTCTAAGTAAGCGATAGTACTGTACAGTCAATGTGTCAGTCAAATTCCAAGCGCAGTTGGGGGTGGTAAGCGCTATTTCAAATAACTGCAATGAATTTAGACGGAGTCATTTATGTAGCTGCTAAACCGCTTTGAAGTCCCGCCGATTTGACGCGATGTCTCGATTCTAACACTTTCACAACGCAGAAAATGAGATTTCCTCAGGTTTCAGGCACCAACATATTTTTTAGTGAACCTATAGCAAATTTGTGGAATCACATCATGCAGATCGTAGGTTACGGTAGCACTGAATGGTGCTGCGCAACTCACATTCTTCTGCCGAGAAACTCCACTGGCGGGTTCTTACCCCATGCCTCATATAGTCATCTGCCAGGGCTCCGGTGACAGGTTTCGTAAATTTCGTTTAAATGCTCTAACCTCATGAGCTTCAATCCCTCATCTTTCTGACCTTGCCATTATCAAGTCGCTCTGTGGCGGGTCCACACATCTCGGAAACTCATATTGATTTGACCGCATCAACATGGGTGCCTCTGCCGTTGTAGATATCCGACCTATCTTTGGGGCCGCCTTCGCTGGGTTTTTCGTCAGCACCGTGTGCGTCTGATTCCTTTTCTAGTCATCGTTGTCGACCTCTTTTTGAGTTGGCGGGCCCCTAGCTTGTTTGGTATGACAATAATTCAGGCGTAAGTCAAAGTGATCTTTCAAGCTCGCTTCGGTTCGGATTAATATCTTGGTTCATGCAGATGGACTTACTTTTGGTAATGAAATCTAACCCTACAAAGTTGTCACGAAAATAAGCCGTTGGTATTCCCAGGGATAGTCGCAACGAAGACTCGAGGTTACACAGATTATTCATTGCGATCTTGATGTACGTGGTGGGACCCAACACTTGACAGCGTCTTACAAGTGGTGGTCTTACTAGCGTTCTAAATACCCTGCACACAATTCTAGTCTTTCATGCGCTCTACTGGTGAGATGGCCAGTGTGCCCTCCCAACCGTCCTTCGAAAATCCATTATTTTAGGTACCTGATCCTGAACTTTGGCAACGTTGACAATCTAAACTTCAATATGTGGTGAGTTCTCTCATTTCAGTGGTTGTCACCTCTAATTTTCACCCTTAGGTCTATAAATGTACGCCCCCCATCGTGTGAATCTCGCCACCTGATACATACCACGTGTACTTCATGTAGATTCAAGGCGCAATTGCAGTATGCTATGCTTTGCTGATTCATCCAATGGTTGACTTACCATTACTTGTAGCCTACCGTTATCTTTTTAGTCCACCTGTTAGTCCTTGGTCCTTTTCAGCGAATTGACGTCCTGATCCGCCAGCGTAGTTGCTACGCAAGACGAATCTATATCTGTGGGCATTTCCTCCAGCAACTTTCTGTATTCCCGATTGTGACGTGATCGCTTGACAGTAAGCCAGAGGTTGATTTTCCCTGTGTTGATCGTAAGTACCCTGTGTGGGCGACTTATCGTACATTTTTCATCTATGTCATATTTGTAGGTGGGTTTAAGTAGCATTATCCCCAGTAAGCACTTGCTCCATTACGTGATGGACTTCAAGTTCTTGTGATCAGCTCACCCGCGTTTTTGCAGTCATCGGATGGGGTGCGTTTCGCGCTCGTTTTTCACACCCATTCACAAATACTAACCCTTGTACCCCAGATATTGTCATCAAAGAGTATATGTGATTTCACTTGACCTCTCCGGGGAATTTGACGCCCATTATCAGGTTTTCCCTCAAACAATTCTCTCGTTATGGCATCTTTACCGTATGCCTCGATGTTCACTTCACTTTTCAACAGCGCATGACTTCTCAGTAGTGGTCCGCCTCCTTGGGATTGCTCGCAATGTTCTTGGCGGACATACTGAATGTCGTGGCGATGTGTTGGTATCTCTATCGCAAAAGAACTGGGCTCAAGAGGCAAGTCATGGCTTTGCTATTCCGAGATGAAAATCAAAAATCCCTTCAATGCTCGTGTACAGAAGTGACACAACTATCAAGACCCTGATGACCTACTGCATCAGTACGGGCCTTTTGTCAAGGTGAGACTTGATAACACATCACGTGGCCACGATAAATGAATGAAGTTAGCATCATTGCTCTTATGTCGTTTATTTTTGTAAGCGTTTCTCTTCTCTTCCTTGTGCCACCTTACGCCGTGATTAGTTCTATACCGCGCCCACTACTCTGCTTTCGGACGCTTTATTCGGGACGGTAGATAAATGTTCGTCTGCTCTTATGTAGAGGATGATTTTCTGAAATCATCATTTCAGGTCATGTCAACTCCCTCCTCGCCATGTAAAAAGTACTTTCAGTCTTGAGGAGGGATTGCTGACATGTAAGGCTTTCAGGTTGAATAGCCGCGAGTCAATGCTTGGGCGGGAAGAGACTCCGGACGCTAGTACCTTCTACATGTCTTCGATCACAACTTCGCAACAGAAGGGAACATACCAAGAGTCAATGCCCCGAGTTGGACAACCTTCGGCTCAGGAATTCGTTGACGTGCGCCAGTCAACTAGTAGGGACGTTCCGCCGTGCAAGCGTGATGACAACACGGAACCTAGCCTGCCCAACGTCGAAATATTGGTACAGATCCCTACACTTTGTTGCGGTACCTGAACTCATATAGTCACCTGTATCGAAGGATGGGCCATCTCGGGCTCTTCTTGTCTTGACAGCCAACGATCATTGATAGAATCGGTATGAATGATTGCAAGTTTTAAAGTTTCGGGTTCGACGGTGAGTCAGTAGGTGACTGCCATCACTCTCACTGCTAGTAGTCGGTCATTGCTTTGCATAACTTTTTGTCACGGTGGATCATCAATGCATATAATTACACATTTTAATTGACTTCATACTCATGTTCTTGTCGCCCGTGCACCTCCGAGTCTCGTTCCCATCTATAGGCCTTTCTGGTGTGTGGCGGTGGTTCCGAGCTGCATCCATTTGACGTCATTCTATTGTGAGTTCTGTCACTAAAAGTGGTATAGGCTGCTGCACCGTGCTCTCACGGAGAATTTGTCCACGTTGTGATACCCCTGACCACTTCAGCAGGACACATTAGGAATTGCAGGCACACTGCCAGTGTTAAAGCCAAGCCCCTCAAACCCCTCCTTCGCCTATTGTCTTGCGATGGCTCCTTGTTCCGTTAGAATTGCGGAGCGAGCGGATCCGAGTCATGGCCTCCATTACGGCGCATTTGAAAGTACATTTCGAGAAGCGATGTTCAACACAGTCCAGGAGCTGTCCCAGGTCTTCCCGTTACTTTCAAATTGTTGCTATCTGAGTTACGCCTAGACTCCTAGCTGACGTCGACTATCATCTCGCCTACTGTATATTAATACCGTATGTCCTGGCGGTTTCGCTGTCGCATCTGAAGACATGTCCGTTTCTCCCCTTCGCTTTACTTCCTCAGTCAAGGTCGGTGATGTTACTCGCGCCATTGTCACCAGCGACACTGCACGCGCACGGAAATTTCTTGCTGGTACCCAGCCACATGGCCCGATAGCCCATAAGACACCAGAGCTCCGTCGGCGCCGTGGCGTGGCGAGCAAAGACAGCCATGGTGACAGCCGCGGCCACGCTCAAGTTAATCTTGCCGACGACGGGAAGGCTGTTGACGATACTATTGATGCCACTGATGCTGGTCTGCTCGTGATCTCCTCACCACATCTGTCACGCTACTGATATTGTCATGTCCTAGCCTTGATATATACCGCCACGGTCGGGGTCGGCAGCCCGCCTACTGATTATGTCCTTATTATCGACACCGGCAGTTCCAATACCTGGGTTGGTGCGAATAAGAAGTACAGCAAGACAGGTACCTCCAAGGAACTAGCAATGACGTAGTAAGTCACGGCTCTGTCCAGCATAGGCCGATATCTGTCCTCAAATTTATCTCTTAGTCAGTCAGCTATGGGTCGGGCGCTTTCACTGGGAAGGAATGTGGGCATCTTTTATTTTCCGGTGCTTCGTACTGTCAGATGCTATCTTGTGGTTCTAGACTTGGATCAAGTGACGCTCTCTCCCTCGCTCACCATCAAGTCCCAAAGCATCGGCGTTGCTTCCTCTTCTCGAGGATTCAATGATGTCGATGGTATCCTCGGGTACTATTTTCTACTTCCTGTCAAGGCGCCCTATCGTTTGACTCAATCATAAATTCGCAGTATTGGCCCCGTCGATCTCACTCAGGCACGATTGGGGGGAAAACTCCTGTCCCCACCATAACAGATAATCTTTTCCAACAAGGCACGATTACTACGGAGTCTATCGGCATTTTCTACCAACCATCTACTTCTGCGGGCGCCCTTGCCAACGGCGAGCTCAAATTCGGAGGGATCGATTCGTCCAAGTTTGAATTTTTACTCAATTAGTGTCGCGCTGCGAGACTGAAACATTTATAAAAGGATCGTCGGCGATGTGAACTATGTACCGATCACGAGCACCTCGCCTGCAAGCCGCTATTGGGGAGTCGATCAAACCGTCACCTACGGTTCCAGTGGAGAAACAATCTTAGGGTTGACCTCTGGTATCGTTGACACTGGAACCACACTCATTCTCCTTGCCACTGGTTCGATTCTTTCCTAACGCCGTATATCATCACACTCAATGCTGTGAATTTCCTTCCCCACAGACGCATTCCAGACGTACCAGCAAGCTACTGGTGCAACGCTCGATCAGTTCGTTCTGCACTGTCCAACTCAGAGTTGAGAAGGCAACTAATTTCCACGATTTCCTTGTGTCTTCTAGGACGACTGGTCTTCTTACTATCACTGCTTCCAGTTTGAGAATCTGCAGTCGCTGTTCTTCAATATTGGGGGCATCTCGTATGAGCTGACCCCCAATGCCCAAATCTGGCCTCGTTCGTTGAATGCCCAGATCAACGGTGATAAGGATAGCATCTATCTAATCGTGGCCGACCTTCAAAGCCCGTCGGGTCAGGGGCTCGACTTCATCAGTATGTTTTCCTTTATCTTGTGTAGAACCTTCGTGTTAACTGGCATATTTATCCAGACGGGTTTTCGTTCCTGCAACGTTACTACAGTGTGTACGACGTAACTAACTCACAAGTGGGGCTGGCGGCCACGCCGTTTACCAATGCCGAAACCAACTAACTGGTACGAGCGAAGTTCACCCAGCACTGGCTGAGGGAGGTTGTTCTGTGTCTTCGATGTACTTGTAGTAGAATCTTGTCGTTCTTGATGTACGGTGAACGGCGACAACTCGATCAATGATTCAAATGGTGTTTCTCCCTCATAAATTTCATATACTTTCATCAATTCCTCGCACGCCTTGTCCCGCCTGCATGCACACAATTTGTCTGGAGAGCCGGTCACTACGAGGAGATCGTGCACCACTTGGAAGAGTATATGTGGTCTGAGCGAGAGTGCTGCAAGGGGTTTGGCTTGGGGTGAGCATGTCTGAGATCCTGATCTCAGGCTACACGATCTACATGACGGTGCGCTAAGTTTGGACCCAGATACTCCCGCATAAGGATAATCAATAGAATGAAGAATGAATATTCATTATGCAAAAACTGTGAGATTAAAAATAGGATTAGATGCTCTATGCTTATGTATTTGAACAGGGATGGAATGGAAAAGGGACAGAACGCAGAGTCACACATTAATAAACCTTTTTGCACACAGAAAAAAGGCAAGAGAAGAAAACTTCATCAGATAAGCTTGGCAGAGTCGGTTGCCCAGGCGAAGATGCACAGTTGCTCTTTGCAGATGGGGGCTGCGACCAGCGCGCAATTGGGGGGCTGGTGCTGGCACCAGCACCGGCCCACCAGACAGAGTGTGCCGGAGAAACCTCCCTGGATCCAGTCTCGCTCTCACACAGCGACACAACACGCATGTGCCGTGGCTGCCTGTGCGATGCAGATGTGGGATGGGCGTCCGCGAGTCACGTTACGCGTCACGGTGATGCCTGAGTAGTGTTGCCGCCCACAGCACTGTGACTGTGAAGTGACTGTGACTGCGCTGTGATATTTCAAACACAGTCACACTTCACAGTTTGACAATGCGCTGTGAAGCACTAGGCATTATTGTTGACACTCTTGGCCATACTCAAAGCTACACATCTTCAGAAACGATTTTTCATCACTTCCATCAGTATGACTGTTTTTTTTGAATGTTGGTTCAATTTCTTCCACATGGTTGTTCCCACGCATCAAATTCGGCTGCACTGTCACTTTACTGTACTGTGCGGCAACACTATTCCGGACCCGCTTATCGTTATGGAACGGGCTGTAATTGACGTCCCCACCTGTACCAGTACTAGTGGCGTAGCCCAGCAAGACACATTAGGAATCGCAGGCACACTGCCGGTGTCAAGCCAGGCCGCTCCTTTGATCTACTGTCTTGTTTCTGTGATCAACCTCCGCGATGGTTCCTTGTTCCGTTAGAATTCCGTCGCGAGCGCATCGTAATCTACGTCACTGCGCGTTTGAAAGTACGTTTCGAGAAACCATGTTCAACTCAGGTCCCAGATCCTTCCATTACTTTCACACCGCTGCTTTCCGAGTCCCGCCCAGATTCCTAGTTGGTGTTGCCTGTCGCCTATATCAATACCGTATGTCCTGGTGGTTTCGCTGCCAGATCTAAAGACATGTCCGTTTCTCCCCTTCGCTTTACTTCCTCAGTCAGGGTCGGTGATGTTGCTCGCGCCGTTGTCGCCCGCGACACTGCACGTGCACGGAAATTTCTTGCTGGTACCCAGCCACATGGCCCGATAGCCCATAAGACACCAGAGCTCCGTCGGCGCCGTGCCGTGGCGAGCAAAGACAGCCATGGTGACAGCCGCGGCCACGCTCAAGTTAATCTTGCCGACGACGGGAAGGTTGTTGACGATACTATTGATGTCACTGATGCTGGTCTGCTCGTGATCTCCTCACCACATCTGTCACGCTACTGATAATTGTCATGTCCTAGCCTTGATATATACCGCCACGGTCGGGGTCGGCAGCCCGCCCACTGATTATGCCCTTATTATCGACACCGGCAGTTCCAATACCTGGGTTGGTGCGACTAAGAAGTACAGAAAGACAGGTACCTCCAAGGAAACTAGAAATGACGTAGTAAGTCACGGCTCTGTCCAGCATAGGCCGATATTTGTCCTCAAATTTATCTCTTAGTCAGTCGGCTATGGGTCGGCTCTTCAGTGGGAGGGAATGTGGGCATCTTTTGTTTTCCGGCGCTTCGTGGCTGTCAGATGCTATCTTGTGATTCTAGACACGGACCAGGTGACGCTCTCTCCCTCGCTCACCATCAAGTCCCAAAGCATCGGCGTTGCTTCCTCTTCTCAAGGATTCGAGGGTTTCGATGGTATCCTCGGGTACTATTTTCTACTTCCTGTCAAGGTGCCCTATCGTTTGACTCAATCACAAATTCGCAGTATTGGCCCCGTCGATCTCACTCAGGGTACGATTGGGGGGAGAACTCCTGTCCCCACCATAACAGATAGTCTTTTCAAACAAGGCTCGATTACTACGGAGTCTATCGGCATTTTCTACCAACCATCTACTTCGACGGGCAGCATTGCCAACGGAGAGCTCACGTTCGGAGGTATCGATTCGTCCAAGTTCTTATTTTTATTCAATTAGTGTCGCGCTGTGAGACTGAAGCGGTTATAAAAGGATCGTCGGCGATGTGAATTATGTACCGATCACGAGCACCCCGAATGCAGGCCACTATTGGGGTATCGATCAAAGCGTCACCTACGGTTCCAGTGGAGAAACAATCTTAGGGTTGACCTCTGGTATCGTTGACACTGGAACTACACTCGTTCTCCTTGCCACTGGTTCGATTCTTTCCCAACATCGTATATCATCGCGCTCAAGGCTGTGAATATCCCCACAGACGCATACCAGAAGTACCAGCAAGTTACTGGTGCAACGCTCGACGAGTTCGTTCTGCCCTGTTCAACTCCGAGTCGGGGCTGAGGAGGCAACTAATTACCACAATTTCTAGGACGACTGGTTATCTTACTATCACTGCTTCCCAGTACCAGAATCTGCAGTCGCTGTTCTTCAACATTGGGGGCATCTCGTATGAGCTGACCCCCAACGCCCAAATCTGGCCTCGTTCGTTGAATGGCCAGATCAATGGTGATAAGGATAGCATCTATCTAGTCGTGGGCGACAATGGAAAGCCGTCGGGTCAGGGGCTTGACTTCCTCAGTATGACTTCCTTCACTTGAGTAGAACTTTCATGCTAACTGGCATATTTTATCCAGACGGGTTCGCGTTCCTGCAACGTTACTACAGTGTGTACGACGTAACTAACTCACGAGTGGGGCTGGCGGCCACGCCGTTTACCTTTGCCGAAACCAACTAACTGGCGGGGGTCTGTCAAGTATGGAATCAGCGGTACGAGGGAAGTTCACTCAGCGCTGGCTGAGGAGGTTTTTGTGTTTTCGATGTACTTGTAGTGGAATTTTGTCGTCGATAAACAGCGATAACTCGATCTATGGTTCAAATGGTATTTGTCCCTCATAAATTTCATAAACTTTCACCAATTCCTCGCATGCCTTGTCCCGCCTGCATGCACACAATTTGTCTGGAGAGCCGGTCACTACGAGGAGATTGTGCACCACTTAGAAGAGTATATGTAGTCCGAGCGAGAGTGCTGCAAGGGGCTTGGCTTCGGGTGAGCATGTCTGAGATCCTGATCTTAGGCTACACGATCTACATGACGGGGCGCAAAGTTTGGACCCAGATACTCCCGAATAAGGATAATCAATAGAATGAAGAATGAATATTCATTATGCAAAAACTGTGAGATTAAAAACAGGGTTAGATGCTCTATGCTTACGTATTTGAACAGGGATGGAATGGAAAAGGAACAGAACGCAGAGTCACAGAGGGAGATTAATAAGCCCTTTTACCACAGAAAAATGGCAAGAGAGGAAAACTTCATCAGACAAGCTTGGCAGGAGTCGGTTGCCCAGGCGAAGATACACAGTTGCCCTTTGCAGATGGGGGCTGCGACCAGCGCGCAATTGGGGGACTGGTGCTGGCACCAGCACCGGCCCACCAGACAGAGCGTGCCGGAGAAACCTCCCGGGATCCAGTCTCGCTCTCACACAGCGACACAACACGCATGTGCCGTGGCTGCCTGTGCGATGCAGATGTGGGATGGGCGTCCACGACTCACGTTACGCGTCACGGTGATGCCCTAGACAGCACAGTGACTGTGAGGTGGCTGAGACTGCACTGTGATATTTCAAACTCAGTCACACTTCACAGTTTGACAACGCGCTGTGAAGCACGTGAAGCACTGTGCACAGTAGGCATTATTGTTGACACTCTTGGTCATACTCAAAGCTACACATCTTCAGAAACAATTTTTCATCACTTCCATCAGTTTTTTTCTGGATGTTGGTTCAATTTCTTCCACATAGTAGTTATCCCTCACCGAGCCATTTCAGCACCCATCACAAATGTCGGTCTGACTTACCTCTCTGCCCCATTCGCTGCCCCTTCAATTCTGCGTTCACTTCTTCAACCACTACCTCTCGACCATCCTTGGGGCCACTAGCCCGAGTGTGACACGCCGGCACCCATGCCATACCCTCTCTCGCCCATGATGCCACAGTAGCAACAAACACCCTTGATGCTTGGACCTGCTCGGAGCTGGCTCAACTAGTCGATGAGAAAGATCAGATTACAGTTGCTGATGAGCTACGACGTTACATTGAGGAGGGCCTTATAGAAGAAGCTGAATATACCAATGATTTTAGTCTCACAAGGTACTGGCAAGTGAGTTCTCGTTGAAGTTTGCGTTCAGTTTTTTTTTTCGCAGTGAACATCTCGGTGCTTATGTCAGCACTTTCAAGTTGTGCCCGCTATCCTTGCGGGCGTTGTTCATCGCTCATTGCACTCACCGCTCACACTGGCACTTGAATATTCTTTTTTACATTCAATCTGATTACGTTTTCAGGCCAGACGATACCAGTTTCTGGCCCTGTATCGCGTTGCACTTGATGTCCTTCCTGTTCAAGCCTCCTCAGTTGCATGTGAATGTGTGTTCTCATCAAGCAAAGAGACCATCATGTGCCACAGCCGCCTCTCCACTGAACTCATGGAGGTTCTGCAATTTCTCAAGTACACATATTGACAAGATCATCTCAATCTGATGGAGGGTTTGATAACTTCGGAAGAGGACTTATTAGATGCAGAAACATCATCTATTTCGAACTGATGAAGTGCGAGAGCTACTGTGAAAGGTCAAATTAACAGCCTCATTGGATTGTTAAATGGGGAAGCATCGTAATTCTTGTAGATACATCAAAACTTTATTAAAAACAGTTGAAAATGTCGATTTTTTTCGTGGTCTATAAATAGTTACAGTGGTAAGAGCAGTGATTGCCTTCACTTCACAATACAGTACAGTACAGTGTTCGGTCACTCCTTGACACAGTAGATTGAGATTTGGGTTTTGTCATCCCCATGCCACAAATTTGGCAATTCTGAGTCGGTATGATTATTGAGTGGTATCTCAAGCCTATATCTACAAAATTTCAAGCCAATAAAAGATGTTTAATACAATGAACGACATTGATTTGTGAATAGAGTCCAATTACCACGAAATTCACTCCTTGACACAGTGTGTCATCCGTGTGACACCTGTTATCTACGTTCCCACACCGCTAATCAGCTGTCAATCCAAAGTGATATGTGAGGGGATGCGAGGTCGATTGGATCGGGCTTTCACGCAAATGTCACGCAGACTCCCACTCATCAAGCCATCTGTTTTGTCTGATTTTTCATGACACCAATTGTTGCCAATGTCAGCATGTTTCATGCCTAATTTTTAGAACCACTGTAGTCTATCAGAATATCTGTACATGAGTGGTCGAAAAGTTGGTACAATCAAAAAAATGCTAAATTTGGTGTAATGACCAGTATGCTGCCCTAACGACTTGTTAAAAATTTTGAGATTTTTTATATGTATAGAGTAGACATAACAGATTAACTTTTGTTAGTGAAGTTAAGTGAATGGACGAGATTTGAGAGTGACAAGGCTTACTGTGTCAAGGAGTGACCGAACACTGTACTTCACAGCACACTTTGATCACTGTGAAATGTGTTCCCACGCATCAAATTCGGCTGCACTTGTCACTTTACTGCACTGTGCGGCAACACTATTCCGGACCCGCCTATCGTTATGCAACGGGCTGTAATTGACGTCCCCACCTATAACAGTACTAGTGGCGTAGCCCAGCAAGACACATTAGGAATCGCAGGCAACACTGCCAGTGTTCAGCCAGGCCGCTCCTTTGGTCTATTGTCTTGTTTCTGTGATCAACCTCCGCGATGGTTCCTTGTTCCGTTAGAATTCCGTCGCGAACGCATCATAATCTACGTCACGGCGCGTTTGAAAGTACATTTCGAGAAACCATGTTCAACTCAGGTCCCAGATCCTTCCATTACTTTCACACCGCTGCTTTCCGAGTCCCGCCCAGATTCCTAGTTGGTGTTGCCTGTCGCCTATATCAATACCGTATGTCCTGGTGGTTTCGCTGCCAGATCTAAAGACATGTCCGTTTCTCCCCTTCGCTTTACTTCCTCAGTCAGGGTCGGTGATGTTGCTCGCGCCGTTGTCGCCCGCGACACTGCACGTGCACAGAAGTTTCTTGCTGGTACCCAGCCACATGGCCCGATAGCCCATAAGACACCAGAGCTCCGTCGGCGCGGTGCCGTGGCGGGCAAAGACAGTGGTGACAGCCGCGGTCAAGCTCAAGTTGGTCTTTCCGACGACGCGCAGGCTGTTGATGATACTATTGATGCCACTGATGCTGGTCTGCTCGTGATCTCCTCACAACATCCGTCACGCTACTGATAATTGTCATGTCTTAGCCTTGATATATACCGCCTCGCTCGGTGTCGGTAGCCCGCCTACTGATTATGTCCTTATTATCGACACCGGCAGTTCCAATACCTGGGTTGGTGCGAATAAGAAGTACAAAAAGACAAGTACCTCCAAGGACACGGGAAGGGACGTAGTAAGTCACGGCTCTGTCCAGCATAGGCCGATATTTGTCCTCAATTTTATCTCTTAGTCAGTCGGCTATGGGTCGGGCGCTTTCAGTGGGAGGGAATGTGGGCATCTTTTATTTTCCATCGCTTCGTGGCTGTCAGATGCTATCTTGTGATTCTAGACACGGACCATGTGACGCTCTCTCCCTCGCTCACCATCAAGTCCCAAAGCATCGGCGTTGCTTCCTCTTCTCGAGGATTCGCGGGTTTCGATGGTATCCTCGGGTACTATTTTCTACTTCCTGTCAAGGCGCCCTATCGTTTGACTCAATCACAAATTCGCAGTATTGGCCCCGTCGATCTCACTCAGGGTACGATTGGGGGGAGAACTCCTGTCCCCACCATAACAGATAGTCTTTTCAAACAAGGCTCGATTACTACGGAGTCTATCGGCATTTTCTACCAACCATCTACTTCGGCGGGCAGCATTGCCAACGGAGAGCTCACGTTCGGAGGTATCGATTCGTCCAAGTTCTTATTTTTATTCAATTAGTGTCGCGCTGTGAGACTGAAGCGGTTATAAAAGGATCGTCGGCGATGTGAATTATGTACCGATCACGAGCACCCCGCGTGCAGGCCGCTATTGGGGTATCGATCAAAGCGTCACCTACGGTTCCAGTGGAGAAACAATCTTAGGGTTGACCTCTGGTATCGTTGACACTGGAACTACACTCGTTCTCCTTGCCACTGGTTCGATTCTTTCCCAACATCGTATATCATCGCGCTCAAGGCTGTGAATATCCCCACAGACGCATACCAGAAGTACCAGCAAGTTACTGGTGCAACGCTCGACGAGTTCGTTCTGCCCTGTTCAACTCCGAGTCGGGGCTGAGGAGGCAACTAATTACCACAATTTCTAGGACGAATGGTTATCTTACTATCACTGCTTCCCAGTTCCAGAATCTGCAGTCGCTGTTCTTCAACATTGGGGGCATCTCGTATGAGCTGACCCCCAACGCCCAAATCTGGCCTCGTTCGTTGAATGGCCAGATCAATGGTGATAAGGATAGTATCTATCTAGTCGTGGGCGACACTGGAAAGCCGTCGGGTCAGGGGCTTGACTTCCTCAGTATGACTTCCTTCACTTGAGTAGAACTTTCATGCTAACTGGCATATCTTATCCAGACGGGTTCGCGTTCCTGCAACGTTACTACAGTGTGTACGACGTAACTAACTCACGAGTGGGGCTGGCGGCCACGCCGTTTACCTTTGCCGAAACCAACTAACTGGCGGGGGTCTGTCAAGTATGGAATCAGCGGTACGAGGGAAGTTCACTCAGCGCTGGCTGAGGAGGTTTTTGTGTTTTCGATGTAATTGTAGTGGAATTTTGTCGTTGTTGATGTACGATAAACAGCGATAACTCGATCTATGGTTCAAATGGTATTTGTCCCTCATAAATTTCATAAACTTTCACCAATTCCTCGCACGCCTTGTCCCGCCTGCATGCACACAATTTGTCTGGAGAGCCAGTCACTACGAGGAGATTGTGCACCGCTTAGAAGAGTATATGTAGTCCGAGCGAGAGTGCTGCAAGGGGCTTGGCTTCGGGTGAGCATGTCTGAGATCCTGATCTTAGGCTACACGATCTACATGACGGGGCGCTAAGTTTGGACCCAGATACTCCCGCATAAGGATAATCAATAGAATGAAGAATGAATATTCATTATGCACAAACTGTGAGATTAAAAATAGGGTTAGATGCTCTATGCTTATGTATTTGAACAGGGATGGAATGGAAAAGAACGCAGAGTCACAGAGGGAGATTAATAAACCTTTTTACCACAGAAAAAAGGCAAGAGGAAAACTTCATCAGACAAGCTTGGCAGGAGTCGGTTGCCCAGGCGAAGATGCACAGTTGCCCTTTACAGATGGGGGCACCGGCCCACCAGACAGAGCGTGCCGGAGAAACCTCCCGGGATCCAGCTATCCAGTCTCGCTCTCACGCAGCGACACAACAGGCATGTGCCGTGGCTGCCTGTGTGATGCAGATGTGGCGCCCGCGAGTCACGTTACGCGTCACGGTGACAGTGCCCTGAGTGCCTGTTTCTCGCACTGGCACGCGAGTCACTTCCTGACCGCGTATCATATAAACCCAAAGTTATAATATCCTAAGCTACTCGCCGTCTACATTTGAGCGGATACCACTATGTCAACAACCAAGTTAGCCAGCAACAGTGAAGATGAGTTTGATTGGGAGGAAGTTGCAGTACCGACTTAGAACTGGATTCAGAAGACTGGGCCATCTACAAGACCCAACATTGAAGTAACACTCGAAGTACATCCTACACAAAGCAAGGACAGAACACAGTACGCAGTCTTTGTCGTTCTTCGCAGAACGAACGTGTCACGGTTGAGACTGCTACAGGAAGAAACATGCAGGGAGGATTTCCCATGCTGAACGCCTCCTCTGCATCGATTGTCACAAAGCACATACTGTAGCGCTGATTGCTAATGCTTTCGTACGCAACAGATGGATAAACGACGAACTTCTCCAGGTGTGCATGCCCTTCCTTTCCTTTTCCTACCCCAGGCCTGACTTTGACCTTTCAGGCTCACCTTCTGTCCCTCACCCCTCTCGCAGTCCAAAATTCGTTCGCGATGATCCACAAATCCCGTATTCCGGACTTTGTACTACGTGGTTATTTCTATGAACAAGCTGTGTCACACCTCGCATCGTGGTGGGCGGATACCTTTTTCACCCTCAAGCCCCCAGGACATCTTCGTAGCCGCACGTTTGAGGACGTCCAGCGTGTCCTTCATTCTAGTGGCTTAGTTGACACCACAGGCAAAGGGAAGGGAAAAGCCCTTCCTGAGGATGTCGACCCGCTAGAGGGTCTATTTGAGGATGGCAAGGTGGAGGTCGTACAGAGCCTTATGAAGCACGCACCGATGCGCTCGGGCTCGCGAGACGTGAGTTTGCAACTTTTCACTGCGCTCTGTCGTGCTCTTGACATACCCGCGTGTCTTGTGGTAAGCTTGCAGAGGGTCCCGTGGCAAACGAATGTCGGTCGACCAGGAACACCTGTTAAGCCAAAACGAGCTAGTTCTAAGGGGAACTTTTGCGGGAGGGGCCGCCAAGGGGCTTTAATTGACGTCTCCACCTATACCAGTACTAGTGGCGTATCTCAGCAGGACACATTAGGAATCGCAGGCACACTGCCAGTGTTAAGCCAGGCCGCTCGAACCCCTCCTTTTGTCTACTGTCTTGTTTCTGTGATCAACCTCTGCAATGGTTCCTTGTTCCGTTAGAATTCCGTCGTGAGCGCATCATGATCTCCGTCACGGCGCGTTTGAAAGTACATTTATGTTCAACTCAAGTCCCAGATCCTTCCGTTACTTTCACACCGCGAGTCCCGCCCATTCCTATCTGGTGTTGCCTGTGAACTCGCCTATATAATAGCGCATGTCCTGGCGGTTTCGCTGCCGGATCTAAAGACATGTCCGTTTCTCCCCTTCGCTTTACTTCCTCAGTCAGGGTCGGTGATGTTGCTCGCGCCGTTGTCACCCGCGACGCTGCACGTGCACAGAAGTTTCTTGCTGGTACCCAGCCACATGGCCCGATAGCCCATAAGACACCAGAGCTCCGTCGGCGCGGTGCCGTGGCGGGCAAAGACAGTGGTGACAGCCGCGGTCAAGCTCAAGTTGGTCTTTCCGACGACACGCAGGCCGTTGACGATACTATTGATGCCACTGATACTGGTCTGCTCGTGATCTCCTCACAACATCCGTCACGCTACTGATAATTGTCACGTCCCAGCCTTGATATATACCGCCTCGCTCGGTGTCGGTAGCCCGCCTACTGATTATGTCCTTATTATCGACACCGGCAGTTCCAATACCTGGGTTGGTGCGAATAAGAAGTACAAAAAGACAAGTACCTCCAAGGACACGGGAAGGGACGTAGTAAGTCACAGCTCTGTCCAGCATAAGCCGACGTTTGTCCTCAATTTTATCTCTTAGTCGGTTAGCTATGGGTCGGGCTTTTTCCGTGGGAGGGAATGTGGGCATCTTTTATTTTCCATCGCTTCGTGGCTGTCAGATGCTATCTTGTGATTCTAGACACGGACCATGTGACGCTCTCTCCCTCGCTCACCGTCAAGTCCCAAAGCATCGGCGTTGCTTCCACTTCTCGAGGATTCAATAATGTTGATGGTATCCTCGGGTACTATTTTCTACTTCCTGTCAAGGCGCCCTATCGTTTGACTCAATCACAAATTCGCAGTATTGGCCCCGTCGATCTCACTCAGGGCACGATTGGGGGGGGAACTCCTGTCCCCACCATAACAGATAATCTTTTCAAACAAGGCACGATTACTACGGAGTCTATCGGCATTTTCTACCAACCATCTACTTCGGCGGGCAGCATTGCCAACGGCGAGCTCACATTCGGAGGGATCGATTCGTCCAAGTTCTTATTTTTGCTCAATTAGTGTCGCGCTGTGAGACTGAAGCGGTTATAAAAGGATCGTCGGCGATGTGAACTATGTACCGATCTCGGGAACCTCGCCTGCAAGCCGCTATTGGGGAGTCGATCAAACCATCGTCTACGGTTCCAGGGGAGAATTAATCTTAGGGTTGACCTCTGGTATCGTTGACACTGGAACCACACTCATTCTCATTGCCACTGGTTCGATTCTTTCCTAACGCCGTATATCATCACACTCAATGCTGTGAATCTCCTTCCCCACAGACGCATTCCAGACGTACCAGCAAATTACTGGTGCAACGCTCGATCAGTTCGTTCTGCACTGTCCAACTCAGAGCTGAGAAGGCAACTAATTTCCACGATTTCCTTGTGTCTTCTAGGACGACTGGTCTTCTTACTATCACTGCTTCCCAGTTTGAGAATCTGCAGTCGCTGTTCTTCAACATTGGGGGCATCTCGTATGAGCTTACGCCGAACGCCCAAATCTGGCCTCGTTCGTTGAATGCCCAGATCGGTGGTGATGCGAATAGCATCTACCTCGTCGTCTCCGACCTTCAAAGCCCGTCGGGTCAGGGTCTCGACTTCATCAGTATGACTTCCTTTACTTGAGTAGAACTTTCATGCTAACTGGCATATTTTATCCAGACGGGTTCGCGTTCCTGCAGCGTTACTACAGTGTGTATGACGTAACTAACTCACAAGTGGGGCTGGCGGCCACGCCGCTTACCTTTGCTGAAACCAACTAACTGGCGGGGGTCTGTCAAGTATGGAATCAACGGTACGAGCGATGTTCACTCAGCGCTGGCTGAGGAGGTTTTTGTGTCTGCGATGTACTTGTAGTGGAATTTTGTCGTTCTTGATGTACGATAAACAGCGATAACTCGATTTATGATTCAAATGGTATTTGTCCCTCATAAATTTCATAAACTTTCGCCAAGTCCTCGCACGCCTTGTCCCGCCCGCGTGCACACAATTTTTCTGGAGAGCCGGTCACTACGAGGAGATTGTGCACCGCTTAGAAGAGTATATGTAGTCTGAGGGAGAGTGCTGCAAGGGGCTTGGCCTGGGGTGAGATCCTGATCTCAGGCTACACGTTCTACATGGCGGGGCGCTAAGTTTGGACCCAGATACTCCCGCATAACGATAATCAATAGATCGACTATTCACTATGTAAAAACTGTGAGATTAAAAACAGGGTTAGCTGCTTATGTATTCGAAAAAGGCATAGAATGGAAAAGGAATGCACACAGAGGAAATTCAAAAAAGCCTTTTTACCGCAGAAAAAAGGCAGAGAGGGCAAAATTCACCAGCATGCCAGAGCTGCTGGGCCTTGGCTGCCTCCGATGTCAAACACAGGGCTCATGTGAACTCCTAACCAGAGTCATTTCTCACAAGCTGGCAGGAGTTAGTGGAGGTTGCGACCAGTGGGGGACTGGTGCTAGCACTACCATCTGCCCACCAGACAGAGCGCGCAGGCGAAACCTCCCGGGATTCAGTCTCGCTCTCACGCAGTGACACAACACGTATGTGCCGTGGCAGCCTGCGCGACGCAAATGTGGGAGGTGGGCACCCGCGAGGCTCGTCCGCGACGTCCGCCGGGTAGGACGGTGGTTCAGGAATAGGTGAAGTGGAGTCCTTCTCACCTTCATTCACCTGCCCGCGATTAATCACGACGTCCTCAGCGCGCTCGACGCGACGCGTTCAAGTTGGTTGGCATGACCATGGTGCGGTACGCGTGACGTCGCCCAAGAGAGGCACATCACGTTACGCGTCACGGTGACAGTTCCGAGTCCCGTTTCTCGCACGCGAGTCATTTCCTGGACGCGTATCTTATAAACCCGAGTTATAATGTCCTAAGCTACTCGCCGTCTACATTTGAGCGGATACCACTATGTCGACAACCGAGTTAGCCAGCGACAGTGAAGATGAGTTTGATTGGGAGGAAGTTGCAGTACCGACAGCCGCGCAACCCTTAGAACTGGATTCAGAAGACCAAGCTGGGCCATCCACAAGACCCAATATTGAAGTAACGCTCGAAGTACATCCTACCCAAGGCAAGAACAGAACACAGTACGCAGTCTTGCTCGTTCTTCGCAGAACGAGCGTGTTGAGACTGCTACAGGAAGAAACATGCAGGCGGGATTTCCCATGCTGAACGCCTCCTCCGCATCGATTGTCACAAAGTACATACAATAGCGCTGATTGCTAATGCTTCCGTACGCAACAGATGGATAAACGACGAACTTCTCCAGGTGTGCATGCCTTTCCTTTCCTTTTCCTACCCCAGGCCTGACTTTGACCTGTCAGGCTCGCCTTCTGTCCCTCACCCCTCTCGCAGTCCAAAATTCATTCGCGATGATCCACAAATCCCGTATTCCAGACTCTGTAAAACGCGGTTACCTTTTTGAACAAGCTGTGTCACGCCTCGCAACGTGGTGGGCGGATACCTTTTTCACCCTCAAGCCCACGGGACATATTCGTAGCCGCACGTTTGAGGACGTCCAGCGTGTCCTTCATTCTAGTGGCTTAGTCGACACCACAGGTAAAGGAAAAGGAAAGGCCCTTCCTGAGGATGTTGATCCGCTAGAGGATCTATTTGAGGGTGGCGAGGTGGAGGTGGTGCGCAGCGCGAAGAGCCTTATGAAGCACGCACTGATGCGCTCGGGCTCGCGAGACATCAGTTCGCAGCTTTTTACTGCGCTCTGTCGTGCTCTTGGCATACCTGCGCGCCTTGTGGTAAGCTTGCAGAGCGTCCCGTGGCAAACGAATGTCGGTCGACCAAAAACACCTGCCAAGTCGAAACGAGCTAGTTCTAAGGGGAAGGCCGCCACCACGCCGCACGACGCGGGAGACAGTGGTAGCGCCAGTGCATCACAAAAGGACGAGCACTCGTCTGGTGACGACATGCAGGTGGACGGTGAGCCTGCAGACGAGACCATGTCTAGTGGCAAACGGAAAATGTCGCACACCGTAAAACTGCGGAAGACAACTCGTAACAGACAGAAGCACACTCCGAGTACGCATTTATCCTCCGTAGAGCTCATTTTGTAAATTATAATGTCTACACCTAGAACCCTCGGATCCGCTTACCACACCACCCGTCTTTTGGACCGAGGTTTTCTCGCGTCCTGATGGCCGTTGGCTTCCCGTTGACCCAATACGCGCCGTCGTCAACAAACGCAAGGTCTTCGACCCGACTCCTACGGGCACGTCGTCACGCCTGGCCAGTGTGGACAACCGCATGATGTACGTACTCGCGGTTGAGGAAGACGGTTACATGCGCGATGTCACCCCACGATATGCCAAAAAATACAGCGCCAAAGTCTCCAAGGTGCAAGCTGGCGGGAGAGGCCGTCAAGAGTGGTGGGCTCGAGTCGTCCAAGCGGTAACTCGACCATACCGTTTGGTACGCAACTTGGGCTTCAAAGTCATTATCATGTTCTTATATGACCTGTAACTGCTGAAGCACAGAGAGACGATGTCGAGGATGACGAGTTGGTTGTCAACCAGTTTACAGAGGGTATGCCAACGACGCTCGGGGGCTTCAAAGACCATCCCTTGTACGTATCTTACTAAAACTTCGTCAGTCCCTATTTATACTCGCATCCAGTTACGTCCTAGAACGGCATTTGCTCAGAGATCAAATCATCTCATCAGATGCAAATGAACTCGGCAAATTCCGCGGCGAGCCAGTTTATTCTCGTAGCCAGGTTCTGCAGCTCAAAGCGGCAGAGAATTGGATGCGCCATGGACGCGTTGTGAGCGCTGGCGAGCAACCGCTTAAATATGTCAAACAGCGCGCGGCGACCTTGAACCGAAAGCGCGAGCTCGAGATACGAGCAAATATGGAAGGCGCGAATGGCAGTAATAGTGCAATGCAAGGGCTATACGCGGAGGAACAGACAGAGAGATATATCCCACCACCAGTCATCGATGTATGTTTCCCTTTTCGCCTGCTTCTTAGTCCAAGGGTGCTGAGATGTGTCTCACAAAAATAGGGCAAGATTCCGAAGAACAGCTTTGGGAATATTGATCTATACACGCCGTCCATGCTTCCTGACGGAGCGGTGCACATCCCACGTATGACGCCCGCGTTTATGCTAGAGTGCCTCCGCTGATATCCAAATTCTCTTCATCCCTCATGTACAGATAAGGGTGCCACAAAAATTGCCCGCCAACTGGGCTTTGACTATGCAGAGGCCGTGGTACGTATAGGATAACGAATTGGAGTGCGACGACTCTTCTTCACACATGGTCACGTCTCATATTATAGACAAGCTTCGAATTTCGGAAAGGAAAGGCATTTCCGGTGATTTCAGGTATCGTTGTGGCTGCGGAGAATGAAGACATAATCCTCGAGGTGAATATGCGCGCCTTCCCCATTTACTTTTTTTTGCTTATCGAGCCATCGCTCACATACGCATCAAGGCATACTGGGAAGCAGAACATGTCGCGGCGCAGAAGGAGCAGGAGAAGCGCCAACAGGCTGTGCTCAAGCGATGGACGAAGCTCGTGCGCGGCCTGCGTATCCGTCAGCGCATGCGCGAGGAGTACGGTGCCCCGTCGTCCAGCAGCACCCGACATGGAGTCGACGCGGCTGTTGCTGTTGCCGTGGAGGACGGCACCAAACACGACGAGGATGGAACAATGTCAGTCGCCGGAGGTGGCGGCGGATTCCTCACAGGCGTAGAGGACGTCGTGCAGCATTATAGCCTCCCGCGGCCGGTGCACGTCGTGTTCTCGTCACCCCCGCGCTCGCCACAGCCTGATGATATCCATTCGTCACCTCCACCGTCCGAAGAGTCGCCTTTGCCTATGCTGACGACGACGACGATTGCATCAGCTCTGACTGTTGCTGCTCCTGACATGCCGCTTTCCTCCTCCTCAGACGATGGAGAAGAAGGCTCGATGTCTGTCTATCATCTTCCAGCCGAATCAAATGGCCGTAGCTCTTCCTCCCCCCCAGTAAGCGGAGAAGACAGAACCAACGGGAGAAAAAGTCGAGGGATGCCTAAGTCCATGGCCGAGCTGGCAGCCGAAACAGCAGCAGCAGCAATAATGTCATCGCCACCAACATCCCACGAACAATTTATTCCCTCACGGACCCCCGCCATCACCGGCGCGTCCAACGGAAATGGGAGAACAAAGGCGAAATCGAAATCGAAGAGAGTGCAGACGCAGACGCAGAGTCGTAAACGGGCACGGGGTGATCTATCAGAGACCGTCAATGACGTCGAGGATGAGTATATGGAGAATGAAGAAGACGGGTATGATGACGATGAGAAACCGCCGCGAGTGGCCACGAAGCGCGCGCGGACTCGAGCTCAGAATTACTGGGAGGGACCAGGTGGTGGTGGTGGAGCTGGCGGAGTGGTGCTGTCTGGTAGAGTTCTTCGTACGCGCAAGGGCAAGTCTGCCGAGCAGCTTAAGCGCGAGCGTGAGCAGGAGCTTGCGGTGAAGCGTGCGATGGCAGGATGACATACTCGCGAGTGCTCTTTTGGTGTGTTTTTTTTTAAATTTCTTGGCTATAATAATACACTGTACAGGCACGGTGGTGATGATAATCAACGACAGTAAACGGCAAAATAGTTGCTCTCTTTTTTGTTACAGCCATACTGTTACAGTAATTTTTTTTTTACATTAGGTCTCTGGGGCTTGCGTAATAGAAATCTCCTTTTCTTTTTTGGAAACGAACAAGACATGTAAAAAAAAAAAGCCACCGATGTGTGATGTGACTACCTCAAAAAGGCTGAGGTTGCAAGGGAAGTAGGCACGCAAAAGTTAGGAAAGAGGTGTGTCCGCGGACCTCCTTTGAATGTTTGGAAAGGACTTGAGTATCTGGAGCGGATGTGGAGGTGGTGGGCAGTGGTGGCACTGCAGCGTCAGCATCGTCGTCAGCGGCGGTAGTCGGCGGAGGCATCTCGTTCTCCGGCGGTTCCTCAACCAAGTCCATGGCAACGTCAGGAACAGGGCTAGTAGCACCCTCGTCCTCGTCTTCGTCACACTGTTCTATCATCATCGTCTCTGTCGTCGTCGTCTTGGCTTTCTTGGTTTCTAGCTCGGAACACTCGGGGTCATGTTCAGAGTCGGGATCGGCAACGCCCGGCGCGTCGCTATCGTCCTCTTGGCGCTTGCGCTTCTCCGGGGCGGGGGCGTCGTAGCGGCGACGAGCACGAGAAGCCGCGATCTGGCGCTGACGTTTGTCTTCGCGGTTACGCTCCTGCTGCTTGAGCTTCTCGGCGACGGAGTCAATGCGGACGAGACGTGGAGCCTGGTTGACCTCGTGCGGTCTGAGAAGCGTTTCATACATGGTGATGTCTGAGGGGGAGGGGGGCGCGAAATCCCGTTATCAGAGGATCGTCGGGCAATGGGACATTTGCGGATTTTAGGGTCGTACCGGTGAAGCCTGCTTCATTGAGCGCGCTTACGGTGCGCAGGACTTGTTCTATGCAAGGGCTGAAACAGCATATGCGTGTCAAGCGGTCCTTCTTTAAAGCAACAAACGGATTTATTATCATTTGATAGTGTGTGGTTGCCGAGAAAGTGAGCTTACTCTAAGGGCAGCTTTGGCATGTTCGACAGCTTCCCACGGCGCAGGAAGATCCAAGAATACTAAAAATGACGAGATGATAACAACCAATCTTGCGGGGTTATAAATGACCTACCCGAGTCGGCAATGTCCGAGATAGTGAATCCGTTCTTGCAAACGTTTCTATGGGTAAGGGTGACGATGGCGGACAAGCCGTGGCGGGTGAATTCCTCACTTGAAAATGGTTCGTGAATGTCTCAAAGACGGGAAAGGACGTACGCTGCTTTGTTCGCTCGCGCCTCGTGGAACTCATAGGAAAATACATGTCCGGTGACACCGACAGTTCGCGCAATCGAATGTGTGAAGGAAGCAGAACCAGTGCCTGGAGAGAAAAAAAAAAAACAATTAAAAAATGGAAATTCGAGAAGCATATTTTTTTTTGGCGCCGCGAGGTATGGAAGGACGGATGGAATGAGGAAACGGCATTACCTGCCTCGACCACGACGCTGCCTGGTCTGATATGAAGCCAGGATGTGATAAAAGCAATGTCGGCGAGATAGAGAATTTGGGTCCTATGAGGCAAGGCTAGTGTCCACAATTCTGGAGTTGGTCTGAGGATGTGAATGAAACCTTTGCCAGTGCGAGATGGGACTTTTGAGCCGTAGGGGATGCCAACGAGGTCAGAGTGACGATAATGACCATATCTACTATTAAAATCTTTGCCAGGCGTGATCAGGACGGACTGGATCAAGTCTCGTGTCTAAGGTGGGGATGAGATAAAATTACTAAATTAAGAAGAGGGACGAACGAGCCAGACGATGACGAGATCCCCTGGAGCGACTTGCCTGGCCGTTGACCACATAAACGGGACCGAAGGGAAGAGTCTAATCAAGGTTAGATTCAGTCCGTCTTTTGGATCTGACCACAACCCCATAATCGGAGTTTAAATTCCAAATGGAGTCAATTATGCTTTCCATGGACATAATATACGCTAAGCTACGCTTTGAATTATTTATTTTGGATCTGATCTGCATACCTTCTTGGTAACCCCCCCTTCCCCCCCCCATTTATCCTTCTTCTCCTTCTCCATCATCATCCCCATCCATGGACTCGTCTTCTCCTTGCGTCTCATTCAGTCCGTATCCTCTTTTATCACTCCTCTTTAGTTCTCCTTCTAACTTCTTTACTCAGTTGGAATCGTCGACTTTAGTGAGCAGGTACATCACTACATCTATATCCTCGCCATCCCTTACCCTCTCCTTTTAGGCCCGTTGGGTCTTCTGCACAGAGTCAGTCAGCGAACTCCTCGGTAAGCATCTTCCTCGTCCTATCCCTCGGCTTATTTTATTTTATTTCAGGTTACGAACCTCGTGAGCTCGTCGGTACCCCCTCCCTTGACCTCGTTCATCCCGACGAATTTCGCGATGTCAAAAATCTTCACTAGTCCGTGCAGTTCTTGCTGTGCTCAACCACAAGCTCATCCCTATATTCCAGCACAACCATCTGCCAAGACAAGGCCGCTGTACTTGCATATCTACGCTTGAAGCATAAGGACCCTTACAAGGGCTACGTCCTATGTGCCATCGTGAGAAAAAAAAATACATTTCACCCTCATCGTTAGTGTCAACACACCTTTCAGTCACGAACTGTTGCATGGAATGTCCTCGTTGGCAGCGTCTCCTTTGCTTCTATGGGGCCAAAGGCCATGCACAATGCCTCAACTGCGCAAGAAGTCACCATTATCACTCCCTCGGCTGCAAATTTCGAATTTCGTGTAAGCTCGTAGGTTTCTCTTCCCTCCGGTGCCATCCTGACAGACTTGTCCTCATCAGCGCTGGGGGGATCCGTCGCCCATGCCCCCCAGTCCTATACACTCCCCAGGGTCACCTTCTGAAAATGAATCTGGTCCAGATGATAATGCTAGCGAGTCTTCTAGAAGTAGCCCTACAACAAACAGGGACTCATCGTTGCCCACCAATTCTCTTTCCAATGGCGGAAGTAGGACTGGTCCAGATGGTGTCATCACTTTTGACCCACTCCCAAAACAGTCCATACGCACGGCTCTCATTCTCGACAGGTTCTCCACCTCCTGCCCGATTATCTATTGCTCCAACGACAGTTTCTTGTCAACTACCGACATCATGGGTCGTCCCTTCTTTGATTTTGTAACGAAGAGAGATGAGGCACTCGTCAGGAGCTGGATCGACGCCGTCAAAGGCTGGGGCGTAAACGAGCGTGGGCAGCCCAGCGATGGCGGCTTTGGCTTTGGCAAATTTAACCTGTTTCCCCGAGGCCGAGACTCAGTGTACGCTTCTATTCACATTCCTCGCTCACACACTGATTCTGTGGGCCATCCTAGTGAGCGGTTGGAACCGGAATCCCCACAGCCTTCACCACGCCACGGGCGCCGCGGCAGTGCGGCACAGTATATGCCCCGCACCTCTCATACCGCCGCCCCTGCGCCAGTTCGCCAGCGGCAGCAGCGATCGCGTGCTACTGTAAACACTGCGGAAGAAGTTGTTGTCGACGCCATCTTCTCTGCACATTCGGATGGCCTCATGGTCATCCTTCGACACGCATCTTCGCCCTCTGGTGGGTCTCAACCACCCAATTCGACGGCAGGTCCTTCAAGATCGGTGTCATCATCCAGCACCCAAAACTCTTGACTTGAACTTGAATCACTCTGTGAAATATTAATATTTCATTTTTCTTGATTCCAGTTGTTATTAACGACTACCTCTGTGTTATGTTGTGCGCTGAACTCACCCCATCATGCTGCGTCCCTGTTGTGTTGTGCTCTGTATCTGTATTCGCATTCCCCAATCTATTTATACACATATCTTCTGATCACCTATCCAGTGTCTATTCTCTCATCTCGGATCAAATAATCGCTAAACTACGTGACTATGGTGTTGACCATTGTCTCCTGAAGGTCAAGATACAGTGATACGGATTGGCGACCCCAGGCCCCTCACCCAAGAAGCGTTCGTATACTAAAGTTTCCGCATGGGCCCTTTGGTCATACATCAGCAGGGTTACCAAGACGGCCGTGTGTGTCCGATAATCGGAGTTGTAGTGAAGGGCAGAGGCGTATGTGCGCGTGTCTGTTTGTCTCTAAAGGGACATAGGCTGGGGCAGTGCCTTATACTAGCTAACTTTGATTCTGGGCCTTCCTGTCAGCGGACCCCTGGCGAGGGGGGGAGGGGACTTGAGTTAAGGGTACTTAAACGGAAACTGGAAGTTGGGTGCAACCATGTGCCCATGTCAGTTTGATATGCAGGGCACTAAGGGGTTGACACCGCCTGAGGCCGACAGGGGGAGGCACCCGAGTAACGTTATGCTTATCTCTGTTCCCAAGGAGCGGAGCTTTGCCACGAGTAGGACTGACGCCACGAGGACACATCCACCCATACACTAAAATTATGTTTTTCTTTTAAACCTCTTGAACTGACAGGACGCGGGAGGGAGGAGGGAACAAGTATAGAAGGGAGGACTTGGAGGACTCGGCCTTCCTCTCTCTCCTTTCTTAGTTAGGCCCGAGTTGAAGCAAATCGAAGAGAAGGAGGGTTCACATTGTTCACAACCCGAACAAGCAACGCGAAACAGAAATTCTTTTTCCTGTGTGCTTCTTTTTTTTTTCTCTCGCTCTCGTAAGTTCTAGGTCAAAAAGAGCGGACGTGCGTGCGTAAACTGGAAACTGCTGTAATATGGAATTTTTGTACTGTAAGTTGATGCGTTAAATGTCATTCAGTTTCGGAACCAAAAGGCAAGGCACACGTGTGTGCATCCATGCAACGCCGCCGTAGAAGCCCTTTTTTGAGGGATGTCCGAAAGAAGATGCATCGAACAAACAACACGGCGACTTGATTGAGTGAGGGAAACGTTACGCTCATGGTGACTGACTGATCACTCAGCTTTTTGTTTTTTTTACCCACGCACGCGGTTCCCTCTAACTCTACGGATAAATAACAAAGGCAAAGGCCCCATGAGAGAAAACTCTAATTTTGTAACACGATAGTACTGTTGACGTACATACCGTAGTAGGGGTGGAGGGGGAATCTCGGAGGGAGGAATACGCGTGATTGTGTGTGCATGTGCAATCAAACCTGAGCTGCGGAGATTGGACGGGTTTTATTTTTGTACTCGTACGTTTTTTTGTACCTCTTGTTGTGCTGTATGCTCCCCCCTTGTAAGGAAGGTCCAAGCGTTCAAGTCAATCAATCTCATGGGGAGAACAAGGGTCAGCCCCCCCTCGCCCTTTGTGTGCCTGGTGTCAATAAGATGTTCACTCAGTCAAGCACTCTGGGAGACATATGAAGAGAATATATACTGCCCATGCGAACTCGGAGGAAAATGCAGTTTTGTGTCGTGATGCCAGCAAGGTTATAGGGGAGCGGGATCGACTAGAAACCAACAGGTAATTAGCTCCATTTGTGTGTGCCAGCGTAGGCAGGTTTATCCTTTGGAAGATTCTATTTTGTGGGATTCGGTGTCAGTAGAATGACTTGCCCTTCATTTTACCTGCAATGGGAGGGGCCACAAGACAAAGTTAGAGGGTGTCTAATATAACTTATTGAGCGCTTTACATATCGGCATCCCCAAAGATGCTGTATTACAGTAAACACCGAAGCCAATTCAATAGATATTGGGACTCTCCCGCGGCGTTTGCCTAGCATTTACACTTTATGTAAAAGCTTTTACGCCACTGTGCTGTACAATCATGTCACTGCAAGCCACCCCAGACGATCTTGTCACCTCTGATGACCCTTTGCATGTGAACAATTCTTTGGTTTCACTTGCCCGAGACAAACTAACCCCTTTATGGGCTACTTAGCCTGCCAACCTCATTCCCGAGCTCTGTCGCGGCTTTTATCATTTGGGTTGGGTGACGGGAACGGGGGGAGGCATCAGCATCAAGGTTGGGTGAGTTTCCTCTTGCTCTTGCTCTACCCCAGGAAGATTGTCATCGCTCCACTCTACAAAAGAGACAAGGTCTACATTGCCCCTTCTGGCGTACAGAAGGAACGGATCTTGCCCTCTCACATTTTCGTCCTACCCTTTCCGTCCCCAGGTGGTGATCGCGTCTTCCTCAGACGACCATCACTCAATCTGAAAGAGTCTGCGTGTACGCCCCTCTTTTGGAACGCGTTTGATCTGAGAGGCGCGGGGAGCTGCATCCACACTCATTCGCAGAATGCGGTGATCATTACCTTACTGACGGAAGGAAATATGTTTCGGATATCACATCAGGTGGGCGTGATTTACAACATACATACATGAGTGGGGGGGGAAATTAACAGTCTGCTCTACCAAACGCAACGTCGGTAGGAGGTAAGTCTCCCCCGTATTTGAGCTACTATTACCAGACCCAGATGCGATCATCTCGTTCCCTCCCCCACCAAGATGATCAAGGGCGTACGTATAGGCGGGATGAAAACGGCACTTTCTTATCTCGATACTCTCGAGGTGCCGATTATTGAAAATACGCCCAACGAGGAGGACCTCAAAGACAGCATGGCAGAAGCCATGAGTCAGTATCCAGACGCCGCCGCTGTCCTTGTCCGTCGCCACGGCATCTACGTATGGGGTATGACGGGCAGTTGACACGTATTACGACGCGCTTACGTCGTCACTTGAATGTAGGCAGCGACTGGGAAAAAGCAAAGACACAGACGGAGGTATGAGACCCGTCGAGTGATTGAAATTGGGTGTTGACAAGCGAGGGGGTGTGTTGACCTTACTAGTGTCTCGACTATCTTTTCGAGATTGCGATCAAGATGAAGGGATTGGGATTGCCTCTCGTTCAATAATTTTTTTAAAAGTCACAAAGCTGGAGAAGAGTACAGTAGTTTGTATGTCTGTGTAGGCTCATGTCACGTGAAAAAGCGAGTCTCTATCTCGTGACCGACGCGTCGCGACCTCCGAAGTCGAAGGTCGTGTCAACCATGCACATCGATAATGCCCTGTCCTACATGATGGGCCAGCGTCCTGGCTCATCGAAGGGTACTGCTGATTCATTGTCTTACGACGTAGCTGATTGTCACGAGTAAGTCTAATTTGTGCTCTGCAAATGAATCTACCGTTACTAACGTTTCGCCGCGATACTCTAGGGTGTTTACAAGAGGTATGATCATACGATGATACAAATGGCATGTCCTTAGTACGCATCTACAGTGTTTGGATATACCGAATACAAGGGGAAACAGAAGGAGATTTTCGAGGTGGCGATCAAGGGTACGTTGCTCAGTTGTCCACGTGGCATTGGAAGTTATCTTTTTCTGCAGGAGCGGACGTGCTAGTTGTAGCTCCTACTGGGATGGGCAAAGTGAGTCCATGCGATCCCTACATTTCTACTGCAGCTTTAAACCACATTAGAGCATCTGCTTTCAAGTCCCCGCGATTGCGCAAGAGGTTTGTATTCGTTACTCCCTTTTTCAATCATGTGCTGAATCGAAACTAGTCTGGAATTACCATTGTGGTCTCCCCTTTATTAGGTGTGGCTTCCCCGTTTAGTCGAAGAAAATTCTGGGTTTGCTGACGATTTATCGATGGAAGCACTCATGAAAAATCGTAAATCTTCTTTGCTTCCCTGCCCCCCCGCCCCAGTCATCTTACTGGATGTGATGGCAGAGATTGCAAGATTGCGCAAATATAAAGTGCGCGTTGCCTCTTTGACCTCGGAAACCTTGAAAGCGGAGAAAACCCATGTGAGCTCGCCCCGAACCGACTCGTGCGAGTGGGTGACTCGCTTACGGGATTTTAGATCATCAACGACCTTTCCACGCCATGTCCGATGAACAGGCTCCTCTACAGTCAGACCTTATGATTCGACTGGTTCACGCCATGCGTTGACTTTTTTTTTTTTTTCAGTTACACCTGAGAAGCTGTGCTCCCCAGATTTTATGAAGCTCCTGGGTTCTTTGTACCACCGTGGAGAACTCAACCGTCTCGTGGTCGACGAGGTGTGTCTGACCCACGAAACGTTCTTTCACCAGACTAACTCTGACAGGCACATTGTATATCCGTGCGTTATCTGATCTCTTCAGAGTGCAGCGCTCTGAGCGTTGTCGTCAGGAATGGGGGCATGATTTTCGTGAAGAGTATCGACGACTGGGACAGATCCGGCAGAATTTTCCTAATGTTCCCCTCATGGCCCTAACAGCAAGCGCTACGCCGTTGTATGTCGCTCCCGTCGTTCCTTGCAGAGGTTTTGACAGTTTAGTTTATGTGCGTAGAGTCCAGGAAGACATTGCTCGCATCCTCGGCATGGATTCGGATCGTCTTTTCAAGTTTATACACCCTTTCAACAGGCCAAACCTCTTTTACGAGGTGTGTATACACTCACTGCGTGGGCTCAAAACAGTTTGTGAACGTCGTTAGGTTCGGTACCATTCTTCCGTCGATGGGATAGCCCAGATGGACGAGGTCTTGAACTACATCAAAGGCCTGCATCTTCGACGAGGAAGACCGTCCACGGGCATCGTTTATTGTCGGACACGCGCGACGTGCGATGACCTGTCGAACTACCTAAGAGGGAAGGGATTGAACTGTCGCCCATACCACAAAGGCGTCAAGTGGGTTCTGAGGATTAATGCTTTATTCGAAGCTGCACTGCTGAAAGAATCATAGGCCTGCGATTCTTGACCTGACGCTCAAGGAATGGGAAGAGGGCGGAAACGGCACCGGAGGCTTAGATATCGTAAGTTCTTTAGAGTCTGGGGCTCGCCAATACCAGGTTCCTGGAGCTGTGTTACAGGTCTGCGCTACGATTGCGTTCGGCATGGGCATTGATAAGAGTGATGTTCGGTGCGCCACAGTGACACATTGCAACGTTGTTGAGCGGATCCGTTGAAGAGAGTCTAGGTACATCATTCATTACGACCTGCCGAAGAGCTTTGAAGGTACGTTCAAACTACTTGGAACAGGGCGGAATTGAAGTCGAAGTTGCGCCAGGCTACTATCAGGAGACTGGTGAGTAAAGCACCTCGAAGATTCCGTCACTTCTTTGACTCCGACAGGACGAGCTGGTCGAGACAGTGAAGTAGGTTCATTCAATTTGAACAAGGAAAGAATTAGGACTGAATGGGGCACAGCCAGCAAAGTGTATTCTCTACTATTGTAAGACAACCACTCGAAAATACTCTCAGCCGAACCTGATCATCGATCGCAGCTCGAGAAGATATGTTGCGTGTCAAAAAGCTCGTCGTCATCTCCCAAACACGCCGTCAAGCTATGGCTGATAGAAATAACGACCCCCCGCCCAGTCAGAGGGCAGTAGATAGCTTTTCTGCAGTAAGGTTCGCTTTGCCTGTGGTTTCATCCCTGTTCATTGGTTCCATTAGCTCGTCGATTTCGCAGAAAACCTGAACGTCTGTAGACATGTGGTGGGTAACTTTTACCAGTATCGCATGGCTCAATGTTCATTCTCCAAGTTAATATGCCGATACTTCGGTGAGACCGTCGACATACGGGACACCAATGTGGTCAGGTCGTACTGTGACAACATGTGTGATGTACGCATCTTGAACCGAGCTCAATTGCAACCCCAATTAATGCTATCCATCAGGTTTGCAAGAACCCGGAGAAGGCCAGAAAGAGGAAGGAGTCGTTGTCTCCTATTGAGGCTATTGGCGCAAACGCGGGTCCGACGGCATACCCTGAAGACGATGAGGACTACCCAGTCCCGCAAGTCACAGCACCACGCATTCCCTCACGACCTGCCAGCCTCGGCAATGCCCGCGAGAAATCGAAAATAAAGGTAGTCCGCCGGTCAAGTCCCAAGGAGGAAGACACCCTCCCTCGCGTAGCGAGCACAAGCACTGTCCTAGCGCCCATCGGCGGGAGGACCAACTATGTTGGCCCAGCGCTTTTACGTTCGCGTCCGACGGGTCTGAAGCGGAATTCGTCTGAAGACACGAAAGAAGACCGAAGCGGGAATTCAAAGAAAGTGAAGAGTGGGCCTACGTGTCTGTATTTCCAAGACTCCTTTGCCATGGTTATGCGGCTGATATGAAGTTGGTAGCGAGAGGCGCAACACAATTCCGTGTGCCCTTCAAGGTCCCTTTGAACACTGCATCTGCGAATGGGCAGGTGGGATCAAACACTAGAGGTTCGACAAGTGACAAGCCAGTGTCGACGGGTGTTTCAGACGTCGTTCCGGAGGAGCCTCCTATAGACTTGGCAGATCGTGACGACGAATTTCTACCTTGTGAGTGGGATTTTCACCCTCAGCACTGGAATAAAAATCAAGTGCTCTTTGACTTTTTTCCCATTAGCGTCACCCATCAGCATTCCAGACAATGAGATAGATCTCGACGTGTCATTCTCTCAGAAGGTTCCGGTGGGTATTTGGTCCTGTGTGAGACGAACGTCGATTTTAATGTCTCTCCTGTTACAGACAGAGGACAGGACCGCGACTTACAGAAACATCTTCCGAGCGCTATACAAAACTTTTATGTACAGCGCAGGTCAAGACGATGCATGGCACAAAATCCACACGCACCCGTCAGACAAGAAGACAAGGTAGGAAACCAGGCCACAGTTCATGGTTGTGATCATAAGCTGATCATTTCAATTAATGTGATTAGGGCCCAGGTGTTATCATTAGCCGCCAAGGAACTCGAATTTGCTGTGCATTCGATGAGCGCTAGTCAAGCGGGGTATGGGGTGAGGTCCACAAGTGCAGTCAACTGTATCAAGCGCTTGGCGAAAGAGGGAGCTTGGACACCGGACCAAGACGCTGGCGTTGCACGCAAGGACGAGTGGGACGTCGTTGCGGTTTTGAGACGGGCAGGTCAGAGCACGAATGGTAAGGAGAAGACGTAGTAGTAAGGTGAGAGGTGTATATATTAGGGAAAAGGGCATCGAATGGCGCGATATGTATAAATAACCAAACCAAGGCCAAGTCTAGGCTTGCACTGCCTTTTGGCCTGTCAAGTTCACGACCCCTGGATTTGGCCGGATCACGACTTCATCGAGGGTATTGATAACAAGCGTGCGAGTGCTGACGGCGCCAAAGCCCTATCTTCACCCATCTTGGCAGCGGTGATAGAAGTCCGCAATCCAATTTATGAATTGTGTAAAATGTGAGAGTTCAAGTTGAGCTAATGATATGTGTGTAAAACAGTACTACACAGTACTTTGTACAACTTCACTTGTCCTATAATTGGATTATATGGCAAACGGGTGGCCAGGGCCTCAGGTTTCATTCGTGAAACGCTATTCCATGGAAGCGATAACATCACACTCATGGGTGTGGTGTTCCAAAGCCGAGCCACGTTTGGCCGATTATCGGCCAGAGATACCAGTGAATTACAGCATGTTGTTGCTGGATGCCGTCATTGTAATAAACCGCAACTGCAGCAATGTCAGTGATGTCCAAAAGAGGGACGATCTCCGTACGCACCGAACACGTTAATGGTATCCCGCGAAGGGGAGCTGGAACACGAGACAACCCATCATTTATGGAGGTTTTCCCTAAGAAAGCGGCGGTATAGAGATAAGTTGCCTATCAGAGTGTTTTGCGTCCGCTGCGGCAGAGCGCGTAACTGGTCGAACCAACTTTTTTTTTTTTTTTTGGAATGAAGCTGCGAAAGACGTCATTCGTACAGTAAGAAGTTTTCTTTCAACGATGATATCAGAGATCTCTCAGGTCTCGAACACGGAACATTTGGTAGTTGATGGTCTGGACCACGGTTAGAGCCAAGATAAAAATGCGATTGGGGCTTGATGGTACATTGTCCGGAGGTATATCAAAAGTAGGTTGGTACTAAGATTAGAAGATGCCCTAGAACTTCGTTGGGTGAAACATGTGTGATGTCCCTACGCCGCCAATAGAGAGATCACTACAAGAGGTATATCTACCCGCGCACTCGCCAACTGAGCAGTTTTCGCGGATGGAAGGCAAAAATTCTCTGTGTGCGCTGTATGCTTTTCATCCTCCTTACATCCCATCCAGTGGCGCCGAGTTATCAAAGTGGGCCCAGGTGGAGTGTTTTTTTTTTGTTTTGTCAAGCCTGCCTTTGCCATTTCTGAGCGCAGCAGAATTTTTTGTCTTAGCGATGATGGCCACGAACTCCTTTCAGAAAAAAGCTGAGAGGAGGGGAAGTGAAAAATCCGGGGAAACGGTCGACTTTGGGATACCGGAACTAAAGAGCGAGCGCCGGGCCGAGATTCGGAGAGCGCTTAGCGGGCTGGGGGCCGACAGGGCCACAAATCCTACTTTGCACTTGCAATTGCCTACCCCCCATCTGTACAGTTTTTTTTTTTTAAAAATGAAGAAGAAAGTGTGTATGCCTAATTTATTGATAAATTCCTTTGCTCACACAACTGTGCAGGTACTTCTCATGGGCGCATCGGGGAGCGGGAAAACCTCGATGCGCTCACTCATCTTGTGCGTCACGCTCGCTCCCTCTGAGCACTCGATGAGAGAGCCTATCTGTTGAGTCGGATATAACGTTGTAGCTCTAACAATCCCGCTTCGCTCACGTCGCGCCTCGGCGCGACCATCGACGTTGAACAGAACCACGTTCGTTTCCTCGGTGACCTCATCCTCAACCTATGGGATTGCGGCGGACAAGACTCGTTCATGGATTCATACCTGACCACTCAACGATCTACCATATTCCAGCACGTCTGCGTGCTCATTTACGTTTTTGAGGTCGGCGCGAGAGATGCGACAAAGGACGCAGAGTACTACCGCGATTGTCTCGACGGTCTGCAAAAGTACTCGCCCGAGGCGTCCGTCTTCCTTCTTGTGCATAAGATGGACCTCGTCACAGGTGACAAGGTGGCGGTACTCGAACGTCGCACTCGCGAGCTGCAGAGTGAGAGCGGGAACGTCCCCGTCAAGGTGTTTGGCACGAGTATTTACGATGAGTCGTTGTACAAGGCACGTCATACCATATTTTTTATCTATTTTGCGCGCTTTCGTTCTCTCCCTCTCCCTACTTCCCCCTCCCTTCGTGTATCTGGGCTAACTGACGGGAGCAGGCATGGTCGCGCATCGTGCACACCATCATCCCAAACGCGGCCGTCCTGTCAAAACATCTGACGACCTTCGCTCAAGCCTGCAGTGCCACAGAGGCCATCCTATTCGAACGCACCACGTTCCTCGTCATCGCCACTTCCAACCCGCCCGACGGTCCCGACCAAGAAGATCTCAGTCCGACACGTTACGAGCGCACCAGCGAGCTGATCAAAGCGCTGAAGCATTCATGCGGGCGTATGCGCGAGGAATTCCACGCGCTTGAGATGGAGCTGCCCGATTTCACCGCGGTGCTGGATGGAATGACGAAGAATACTTACATCTTGCTTATCGTGCATGACCCTACGATCGGTACGTAGGGCAGTGTACGTGTTGCGTCATGATAATGATGACGTGGCTATTCGCAGAGACGGCCGCGTTGAAGATCAACATCCGCCTTGCCCGGCTAAAATTTGAGGAACTTCAAAGCGATTCTGTGCTTGCATAACTCCCCCTTTTTTCTCTTTCTTCCCTCGCCCTTTTGTTTTTTTTCTTATCATTATTTCTTTTGTGTGTCATGTTGATTCCTTTCCCATCCTTATCTTAAAATGCAGATTTGCCTTTGCCAAATTGCCCCGAGTGACTTCATATCGGAAATCTCCGCCGCCCTCCCTTCACATACCCCTCCCTACTTTTGGTCGTCGGAATAGTTAACCCATTACAGGAGGGGCCCGCCTTGAACCAATCGGCTTCTTTGACGTTGGTGTTGATGGTGGTGGTGGTGGTGGTGGTACTAGTAGCAGTAGTGGCTGCGACAAGATCCAGGTAAAGGAAATGAGAATGCCGAACTACTCACGATGAATGAACTTTGATTGGGAACTAGTCCCGCACCCCGAGAACCGGGAAGACGTCTCATGCCTTCCCCACTCTAGTCAGTCATGCTCGTCGTCAGTCTTACCCGCGGAACTGTCCTTGCGGGGTGTCATAGGTACGTCCCCTTTGCCACGTAAGAGAAAAATAAAAGACTCAAAATTCACGTTTTTTTTTTTTGGATCTTCGTCCCTAAAGTTTCCTTGGGACGAGAGAATGGATAGTACTGCATCCAGGTTGGTGTAGATGGCGAGTGGAAGCAACCCCCCTTTATATATTAACACGGAAATGAGAGGTGCCACATTAACGCCACGCTGGCACGCGGAACCATGATATCGTCAATCTCTTCTTGTGGTGAATCAGTCGTTAATGTGATGCGCGCGCCGATAACCTTCAGTCATCGAGGCGCCGATCGGGGGGCGTTCAAAGGCTCGAAGTTTGTTATTCGTCCGGGTGAAAGGCGCAAACTATCCGGGATCAACGAGAGAAAGAACGAATAAAACGAAAAGATAAGAGGCCTTTAGCTTCTTCACCTCTTGTTTTTTTCTTAAATCCGCTTTGGATTCACCGCATCCCATATATACGAAACTGATTAACGGATAACATAAAAATGACATAGCGTGTAGAGGCCGCATGCATATTGCGGGGAGTTCATGATTTCAGACTTTCTTACAACACACAGGTCAGTGTTTCCCAAAAGTAGACGGGCGAGCCGGCCGCGGTCAATCACATAAGTTTGAAAAACTTCGAAATTCACTTTTTGGGGGGTTTTCAAAGCCGAGGGCCAGTTCGGGATTAAACTGAGCCGAGTACTGAAATAGAAATAGCGAAGGGGGGCCCCGGCTATTACAGTAGCGTCATCCTGTGGAACGCGTTCCAGGATTAGAGCCGTAGTGGAACACAGAATAGAAAGCAAGCTGGGAAGAGGGGGGGACCAAACCCAGAAAAGTTCAATAGACCGCGGAAGGAAGAGAAGAGAAGGAATAAAGAGAATAAAGAGGGGGAGCAACGGAAATGAGAAGAGAATGATGGTGGTGGTGGTGGTGGTGATGTCAAATTGATAATGAACTTAGACAGGCCCATGTGGAAAAAATAGAAAGAAAGAAGATCGTTACTTGCTTCTCTTTTTCTCGTGAACAGTGGTGGAACGCCGAAAAACTAGGATAGAACCCCCCCAAAACCTAACTTCTGTGGAAGGATGAGAGAACCAAAAGCCGGGCGCTAGGACGTTGCCGAGCGACGTGGGCGCTATTCTCACTCATTACAGTACGGTACCCTTTTGCTTTGCTTGTCAACACGTCACGGACGGACCAGGCCTGACCAGGGAAAGGGCCACCTTTTTCTTTGCCCCTTTCACATCGCTGAGGAGCAATGCTCCACATGGGAGCGCGCCATGACACACACACCTTGGCACCGGCGCCAAGTGGCGCTGACGCCCTGCCCGTACTTGTATGTTTCACTCGAGATGGAGCATCACCTAGATCTTCGAAAGTCATGTCCGGTTTGGGACACCTATTGCGGCTTGGCCGGGGGTTCGATGACGCAAGCTTAATTTATCGTTTGCAATTGTAGGCACCACATAGGTCAGAGATGCAATAGTCCCTGTGGAGAGCTTTCTTAATTAATTTTAAGGTTGGAGGGACGGGGGGAAAGAGGGTGGGTGATAATCGTGGTGTGCAGCCGACGCCTGGGGGACGGGGGGAATTAATAGGTGGCGCGTATCGGTTTGCGACGATCCTCAAGGAAAGCATACGGGGACATTGGGTGAAGCAACGAAGAATCAGCCACCGAATAGATGAAATGGCCAGGATGACGAAAGGTATCCCTGGATGCCCCACTGTAGCTAGATTGGGCTAGCGTGTGAAATGACCAGTTGCAAGGGTGAGCAATGTAGAGATGTGCCGTGGCGTGGCGGTGTCAGAGTCGAAAGGCCAGCAGTTTTTCCGTGTTAGAAGGGGGAGCGGTGTTAATAACCCGGTGGATTTGATAACCTGAAAGGGGAAAGAGGGTAAATAAGGGGACAAACAAGTAGCCGCCCAAAGGCAATTGGCGCGAGAAAGGGAAAAAAAGAGCAAGTGAGCAAAGAAAGCCTTGTCGTCGGTCAAAGAAGATGGGTCAGTCTGCCTCATCGACCGTAACACACAACAGTGCTCAAGATAGAGATAACCGTGACAACAAGCTTCCCTCTCATCCCGTTCATAGATCCCTCCGTACTAAAAAGAAATCCCTCGAATTGCCCGACCTGGCGTCCCTTTCTCTTACTCCTGCCCCCTCTCATCTAAACTCCCCTAATCACTCTCCTCGTCCCCACTATAGGAGACAGAAAGCTTCCTCCCCTATCCCCATACCCGCTCACTCTCTCACTCCCAACGGAGCCGATCATCATTACCAATCTCACGCCCGTCCGAACCAGCTCCCTTCGACTACTCAAATGCCCGATGTCCTCGTTCAACAGCAACCCCCTACTCACATTCCCGTCTTTCCTCCCTCACAACGTCTTAGATCCACCCAAACCGCTTCCAGATCTTTCACCCGACCCTCCCAAGCCACCCATCTCCAGCCAATCAATGATGTCGAACCACCTCGTGAACAGGAGGCCAAGGTCGCCCCATTCGTCTCAGAAACGATCAGCAGCACAATTCCATTAGGCTTAACTCAGGCAGATGTTCCTCAACCCCCAACTCGTGCTCGACTTTCACCCATCGATGAACCCCCACAACCCGTAGATGTAACGATCTCATGGCATGGCAGTGGAAAGAATGTCCTTCTTGCTCGTGCTGGCGATGCAAACTGGAAGGGCCGTCAAGTGATGACCCGCAGGTGCGTGCTATACACATCCCTTTTACTTTTTTTCCCCCTCCTCCCCCCGTCTCGTGTAGCTCTAATGTAACCCTAACCACAGCTCATCCAAATCCGACACTTTTGTCGCCATTGTCCCACTCTTACCTGGCACGCACCATATCAAGTTCATCGTTGATGACAACTGGAAGCTCGCACAAGATCTCCCTACCGCTGTTGACGATGATGGTTCACTGGCCAATTATGTTTCTGTACCGCTCCCCGCTCCCCCTTCAACTCCCCTTTCACCACCACCCACTTCCGCAAATCGCACACCCCATCAAATCTCTTTCTGGTCACAAAGCAGTGATGCAGGTGTCTGCACACCCTTTGGCGAAGAAGGTTGGACGTCCGTTATTCCCCCCGAGTTGATCGCCGCCGCTCGTGAAGAAGAAGTGTTTCTTGCCAACGGGGCAATCGGCACCGCCCCAAACATCCCTCCAGCACCCGTCCTCCCACGGCACCTCGACAAGCTCATCCTCAACACGCGCGTCGGCGCCCCGCCACCACAACCTGTGAAAGAACGCAGACACCGTGCGCGTTCACGACACGGCGAGTTTGGCATGACTCGATCCGACCAGGAAGAGCAACCTCCAGCTGGCTCTTCTCATATTCCTGTCACGACGGCGAGTGGGACAGACGTGTCCGCTGCACGCCATGGGCACCCCAACTCCAGTTCGCATTCGCATTCGCGCTCGCCCGTCCGTACCCTTGTCGGCGGCTCGACTGCCGCATTAGGCTCGACGGCTGCCGCATTGATGCTGGCAGATGATGCGAGCGTGCTCCCTGTGCCATCGCACGTTGTCCTACATCACCTCAGCACCAGCGCGATCCGGAATGGTGTACTGGCAGTTGGTAGCACGACTCGATACAAGAAGAAGGTGCGTCTCTCGTCACTCTTTTTTTTGAAGCGTACCTCTGACATTTTTTTTTCTTTTGCATCTTACTCTTTCGCAAGCAGTTTATCACAACGATCTATTACAAGCCGACGTGATAATCGTTGCCGTCGATTCCATAAAAATGTGTATTCATAACTGCTTGGCCGTAGAGGGCAACCAGGCCATTAGATTTCGCTGCCTTCATATAGTTCTTACTTCGCATTCTACCATCCTTTTTTTTTTTTTCCAACTCTCCCCAATCCGTGATGCTTACGATCTTGATGACGTTGATGCTTTAGTTTGTCGTGCCCGGTGCGCGCGAGAGTGCCAAATCGGCTTTTCCTTTTTTTCTCAGATTTTTGCTTGGTTATGATTCATGATGTACTATAGTCATCTCATCTCCATGCATTTTGCACACGGACAGGTGTTTAGTACATGTTGTGTGCTACTTTGACGAATATACCATGCTTTCCCTTTCTCTTGTCACACTGATCGGAGGGCGCCGTATGCGATACATCTAAGGTACACAGGGCAGGGCAGGCCGCGGCGGAGACAAGGCTAAGTTTGTCTGCCATCAGCTTGTGATAACGGACCCTTCTTACGGGGACCACTTGGCCGCTTGTTTATCCCTTCTGGGTAGATAAACCAAATCATCATCACAATCACGTGTTGAGACGCGCCTTGTACTGACGAATGACTTCCGAGGCGTTGCGCAATCAGGTCGCAGCCAAGTGGCAAGATGCTTTCAATAGGCTCAATCGAGGCGCACAAGGTATCTCTGGTCTCATGGAGTTTAGCAATGTCCGTTCGTCTCTTCGTCGTTCAAAACAAAAACTCTAAATTTTTTTTACCCTTCTTAACAGGCATGGGCGATTGCTGCAGAATTTTTACGTCCGAGAGAGCTTGGGACACCCCCGAAGGATTTTAGTGAGTGTAGAAAAATGCGGTTTATTTTTTGGTTTGTTAGTTAAACGTTAACGGGGGCGGCGGTGTGCATGTAGATACGGTCGAAGTTAGGAACGCGTTTGATGTCCTCATGCAGTGTAGGATGTTACCTATGCTCTTGGAAAGTTTCGTCGGTACGTGTTGCGACCAATCTTTTATTCATTGCATAACACGCCCGTACACGTACAGAGGATATGCGCCGCAATCAGCATTTGATCACGAATGACGTGGTGAGGTACATGACGGAGTACGAGGTGTGGGGTGTAACTTTTTTTTTTTGGTGCGCTTCTAGAGCTCTCATCAATATCTGCTTGGGGGGACAGGCTAGCGGAGACCCGGACGTGATCGGCCGACTCGTCCTTCTCTTAGCAGATTGGTACTTTGCGTGGGCTCCCGGTGGCGAGTAAGTTTTTTGTCCCCAGCTCGCGTGTTTCTGTCCGACGACGAGCCCAACCAAGTCCGTCTAGGTTAGGTCATACCATATCCTCAGCATACATCGTCAATTTCCAGACGCACGTCTTCTCCGTTCTGCCTTCGACATTCGCCGGCGGTTTCAAGAAGCTCCTGGCCGCTACCCTCGCATTCTATACGCAGGGGGGCGCCGCCGCCGCCGCCGACGCCGCCGCATCGGTGAAGAACTCCAAGCTTTGGCCGTCTTTTGAACTTCTCGGACTCGCGGATCGTTACGAATCATTGATCGCGAGCGTATGTTATGAACACATTGAAGCACACGTATTGGAGACCTGTATCGGCAAGTGGGACGAACCGATGCTGAGCAAGTTGCGCGAGTGGATGGCTGATAAAGTTGTGCCTTGGATGCTCCTGCCATACGCCAGGGGTGCAAAGACGAGTGAGTCAGCCTCGCTCTTGGTCTAACCCGCCCCCTCGATCTAATTCCCCTGTTACGCATACGTAGCCGAAGAAGCGAGGACGATGTTGCAAGGCGTGGGATCTCGATTCGATTTCCACGTCTGCAAAACCTTGTGTGATCTCCGGTGAGTGATGTAAACATTTTTTTCTGCGCGTTTCTATTAACCTGATACGTGTTTTCAAAAGAACCAAGGAGATGTTTGATATCGTCATTGACCATCCCGATTCGACACCCGCGCTCCACGATCTCAAAGTGAGGAATTGATCCATCTTTTGGTCTTCTCGGCTCAAATGATATTTTCGGGGTTGCGTAGGAATGCTTACAACGCGTCGATCAACGCACCCAGCTTGTACAAGCGCTGCGCAAAGCGTGAGCGCCATCATTGACCCCCCTCTTTATTTGGCTCATTCTTGACCACAGTAATGAAAGAAGATTACTCCATCCTGGCGCAGATACCAAAGTTATCTTGACACAATATGTGTCGTTGATTCGATGCTTACGCATCATTGACCCTCCCGGAGTCTTACTATTCAAAGTGGCCGACCCGATTCGACGTTATCTCCGGTGAGCCAACCCCAGTTTCTTGGCATGGAAGGTTCGACTAAGCGTCCCCAAATTTTAAAAGTGATCGCCCTGACACAATCCGCTGCATCGTTGCCAGCCTCGTGGTAGATGGCGAGAGTGGCGATTCAATAGTTGATGACGATGAGCCGATACAGGCACTACAGAGCGCGCCGGCAGACGACTATACCGACCCAAATTGGGAGCCGGAGCCTATCGATGCTGGACCAGGTAAGGTTTTTGTCCGGTCTGGCCGACTAACCCTGATCAATCCGATAGACTTTCGCGCCAACAGACCGAGCGATGTCGTCAGCACCCTCGTCAGTATCTACGACTCGAAGGACCTCTTTGTCAAGGAGCTCCAAGTTCTTCTCGCTCAACGTCTCCTCGCTGTCACCGATGGAAATTACGAGAAGGAGGTGGGGTCTAGTCATTCGGCTAATCTTCGGGGTATGTTATCGCTCACTTTGCGAAACAGCGTCGAAATTTAGAGATCCTCAAGATTCGTTTCGGCGAAGGCCCATTGCAAGTTTGCGAGGTCATGCTCAAAGACATGACGGATTCAAAGCGGATAGATCAACATGTCCAGTCTCAAAGCTCGGTGAGTGTACGAAACTCAACTTGCTGCGCTCCCGGCGGCTGATATTACCTCAAGTCCGTAATGCACCCCACTATCATCTCTCGGCACTTCTGGCCACAGTTTCAGACGACAAAAATTCTCATGCCAGGTCAACTACGCGAGTATGACAAATTTTTCCAAACACTCTTATTACTCTTGTAAATTGAAGTCACGTGCATGCAGAATTCAAGAATCGTATGCGCGCGGGTTTGCGACGTTCAAACCAGACAAGAAATTACGCTGGCTCTCTCATCTTGGGAGCATCCGCCTTGACATACAATTGCAAGATCGTACCATCAGCGCGGACGTTCCACCTCTCGAAGCTGCATTCATTGAGCTTTTCTCGGAGCAAGGTGCGGTTTCCATATCCCACGAACGTCTAACGACTCAATTTCACACGTGTTGTCAGACGTCTGGGCCGTGAATGATCTTATCACGCGTGTCGGGCCTGTTGAACGTTCGGTGGCGCTCAAAGCACTGCTGGCATGGGTTGATCGCGGTGTATTACGTGAGGAGAGCGACGGTGGGGATGTGCAGCGCTTCCGCTTATTGGAGAGTACCCCAACTGGTGCTAGCGCAACACCAATAGGAATGTCCACTGCTGGCTCGCGCGTGGCGCTTACAGAAGAGGAGCCGACTGTGCTCACAGTGCAGCAGCAACAGGCGGAACAGATGAAGGTGTACTGGAAGGTGCGTTCTCTTTGCGGTCTTTGTGTTGTTGATGCTCAGGTGGTCTGACGGTAGTTCATCGAGGGAATGCTCACCAACCTCGGCGGCCTTCCACTAGATCGCATCCAAACGATGCTCAAGTTTGCACCGGGGTATGACCGCACAGTTGATCAGCTAGGCGCGTTCATGGATGCTGCGCGTCGTGAGGGCCTCGTCAACGTCAAGGATGGAATCTGGCGGCTCAACCGATAACTGGCCGATAGCACGTTTGGAGCTTCTTGGGGGAGGGGCGTTCCTCTTTCTGGATAACCTTCTGCGGGCGCCGTAGAGCCGCTATCAGTCTGTGTGGGGCTACACGCGTCGGAGTGTAGCTTTGATTCACGAGGGAGTGACCTTTTGGGTTCCATACGAGTCATATTTGCAGCAAGGGCTGCCCAGTTAAGACAAGACTATTCGATGGCAAGCCTTGTCTTCTGCGCTTTTGTAAACTGAAAGTGGGCACGCACGAGAAGCGTCGTGGGCCAAAAAAATAAAACATGGATGATGTGACTTGTCGTTGGGCACTGCAATTCGTTTCCACAATCAACTTGTGGCGGTGAGTATGCCGAATTGAGAACTTTGCTAGACTGGCGCTACGAGACTGGCCTGGAAACCTAGTGAACGTTACAAGGGCGTTGCGAGTTGCACGCATCAAGGGTTTCACCTAGACGTTCACCGCCTTGGGGCTTATTCAGGAATCGAGTTTGTGAGGATGTGAACTTTGTAGAGTGACATGACCACACTGGCAAGGCACCGAATATAAATTACATAATAAATGATAGTAGTTCAAAATCGAGACACGGGTGGTCTTGTGTCTTTCGCCCCTCTCTTCATTCTCCTTCTTTCCTCTCCATCCCTACATTTCCTCTACTCTCTCCCGTTTATCGAGAGGGAAAACGTTCACTACCATCTCAAATTATTATATTTTTTTTCGACACACGAATCACTTTTTTTTTTTGTGCATAAAAGAAACTCAAGAAAAAAAAAAAAACGATGAATCGTATCCGCTCGAAGCGCAATTTCAAGTCACTCCAACTCGACGTTACGGCTCAACCTCCGATTCCGCAAGAGCCAGATCCCGTCCCAATGCGCGCGCCGCCAATGGCAAATAAATCGGTAGTGGCCGCCGCAGGAGGTGCCAAAAAGCGTCCGCCGCCGATGAACCTCAAGCCCAAGGCGCCGATCGAACAACAGCCTTCAACAGCAGGCGAAATCGGGAGCGCGATGGGAGGTATGATGACTACAGGTGGTGCGAGTATCCTCACCGTCACGTCGGGACCGACATCGGCGCCGGCTAGCGGGACGATATCGGCCAACTCGAAACGAATGACGTATCATACGACGTTGTCGAACAAACTTGCGAGTTTGGATATGAGCGCGGAGGTCAAGTATGATTTGAGAGATGAAGATCTCAAGGATTTGCATGAACTTGGACAGGGAAATGGTGGGAGCGTGAAAAAGGTGGAACATGTTCCGACGCATACCATCATGGCCAAGAAGGTAGCCTTTTTCCTTTCTTCCCCGTGTGTGTGTTTTCGCTCAACATGGGAGTTTTTGTTGGTAGATTGTCCTTATCGACGCGAAGCCATCGGTTCGCAAGCAGATCCTACGAGAGCTGCAGATCATGCATGACTGTCACTCGGAATACATCATTTCGTTCTACGGCGCATTCTTGTCTGATCCCAATATTTGCATCTGCATGGAGTTTATGGACAAGGGTTCGCTCGATGGCATTTACAAACGCATTGGCGCGATCGACATTGACGTCGTGGCCAAAGTGGCGCATGCCGTCCTCGAAGGTCTCACTTACCTCTATGATGTCCACCGCATCATTCATCGCGGTAGGTCCTTATCCGTGGGTTTCGAGGCTATGTAGGGGCAGGTCTCTAACTCGCTCGCAACGATCAGACATCAAGCCGTCTAACATTCTGTTCAATTCCAAGGGTCAGATCAAAATTTGTGATTTCGGCGTTTCGGGCGAATTGATCAATTCGATCGCGGATACCTTTGTTGGGACATCAACTTACATGAGCGTGCGCACCATCACCATGGTACTGATCATTTCTAGTTATGCGTTGCTGACGTCCGATCATGTCTTTGTAGCCTGAACGGATACAGGGTGCACAATATACCGTCAAGTCGGACGTCTGGTCTCTCGGGATCTCGCTCATCGAGCTGGCTCTTGGCCGATTCCCGTTCTCCGAGTCTGCGTCGGACGACGATTCTGATCTCTCTGAATTCGAGGGCACCCTCTCACCATCACGCCCAGTACCGCTGGAGAAGGTGAAGGATGAGAGCAAGGATAAGAAGCATAACCGGCGGAAGAGCAAGGGCGTGACCCTTCAAGGTGGTGGCATGACAATGAGCATCTTGGAACTGCTACAACACATTGTCAATGAACCAGCGCCGAAGCTCACGCCGGAGGGCCGCTTTCCGAAAATGGCTGAAGATTTTGTCAACAGCTGCTTGCTAAAAGATCCGGATCAACGACGGACACCGAAAGATCTCATGGTGCCGTATTTTGTGCCCTTTTGACGCACGTGTGTTGACCTTTTCCCAGAATCACGAGTGGATCGTCCACGCACGAACGACAAGCTTTGATCTCGAGACGTGGGCGAGTATAGTCTGACAGAGGATAGGTGCGCGTTTCTGATACCCGGTTTCTTCTGGATGGGGAGGCTCATGGTCGCCATAATGAGCAAAGGCTGTCGGGTGCGATGCTGGTGCGAGAGCGTTCGTGAAGCCATTGCGATGTATGTATTTTAGAATCAATCACCAAACACTCGCTTCTATAAACTATTGTCTCTCTTTACCACTCGTCGTTGGTCGCGGTGATATCAGACTGCGCCTGATCTCTCTCGGACGCTTAAGCCGTGATTGGCGCCCGACTAGATTTGATCCATCCGAGATTTACCTTCCACCTTTTGCTCGGTTGACCCATTTGGGTTTTTCGGGCGACAAAGCTTACCCTTGTCAAACAAAAACTTTCTGTTGTGGTTGTTGTGGTTGGTGGACCCAAAGTTCGAAAAAAGTTGACGCACGTGTGATCTGATCGACGGTGCAACCGTACCGAACGTCCGACTTGGTACTAGTACAAAATAAAAAGAATTTCTAAAAAATTTTGAACTTAACGCCCTACGAGAAATGTCTTACAGTAAACTAATCGCAATTAATAGAAATTAAATATTGATCTAAGGAAACCGATAACAGTTGATATGGATTACATTGATTGATATCGGCTAATAGAATTTGAATATCATTCAATACTTTTCAATCACCAGTTGAATTCTGTTGAATAATAATGATTGCATGTCACGAGATTTATTATTCAATCTAAGGCAACTGATTGGAATTGAATAAAACATATCGCGCACTATCGTTCCAGTTTATCGAACGCGCAAAAACCCTGCATCGAGTACTCACTGTGTCCGGTCACAGAGCCGACTTCAGCGTAATGACCTATATTACTATTTGTAATTGTTTGTCGGATCAACTTTGTGTTGCGCTGATTCGAATGCATACATTTCTTCCTTCTTCCTCTCCTTCTCAAAAGTGTCCCCCAGTTCTTTCCTCCGCTGCCCGTGAGACTTGTATACTCTCCACAGACCTTCGTGAGTGTCTCCCTTCCTGCTTTCTTCAGACCAGCATCATTTGGGTCTTTTTGGGGGGCCACATCTTCAATTGAGCTAATGGCCGTGCTTTTCTCCCATTGCCCCCCAACGTGCTTCCTCTCTGCCAGCGTGCCTCTCCTACTTACCACCACCACCATGGCATCACTCACTGGCATCACCGTTGTCACCTGCCTCCCCTCCGGCCCTCCTGTGCTGTTGCCGTCATGAAGAGATCCTCACGTTGTCGTCGGTTCAGCAAATTCACAAATCTTATGCGTCTGCAGACACGGCATTGATGTACTTTGCCCAGGATGGCTGTTACCCAGGCCCAATTTCAGGGAAAAAGCCCTCTCCTGTCACTTCCCACATTGGCTTCAACGAGAATGCGACACTACCGTTCGAACCCGGCAAGACCTATCGACTCCGCACTGAACACTGGTGCGTTTGCCGTGTTCTTCTTCTGGATTGATGGCCACGATATGCGTATTATAGAACCCGACGGCGTCCGTATACCCTTGACATCTGCGTTGGAGGCTAATCTGATGCCGACAATATATCGTAGACTGACGCCGACGAGCACCCCATCAACCTTCTGAGCGTCACTGTTGCTCAGCGTTATTCAGTGTTGGTTACTGCGCGCAATGATGCTGGCTGTAACTGGGCAATTCATGCCAACAGGGACACGACCATGTTCCCGATACCCTTCAGCCTAGTGAGTTCGTTGATTGCAACACTCGATAGTGGATAATTTCTGAATTCCAGACATAACCTCACCAGAGCAACAGACCTCCTCTTGACCTTGGCATCTCCATGCCAACCCCCCCTTCCCCTGGCCGCCGCCGCTGTCAGATTGGTTTTTGTTTTCTATGGCTAACTTTTTTTCCCTTCCAGCGTTACCTGCAACCTTGGTGCGTGTGGTGTTATCAAACTCTGCTGGGTGTGGTTAATACCTGGAAGCGAGCTCTTTTCTCACCCCGTTCCCTTTTTTTTGCTGTAGTTTGGGGAAAAGTGGTGGTACTGCCTCGTATGAACGGCAGGTGGGGTCTTCAACATCTTGCTATTGATGGGCGCAAATCTCATTGGTTTTGTCCTCGGTGTGGACGGTGCGTAGTACTTTGTCATGAAATGACTGGTGGCTGGGATGGTATGTCTCTCCTAAAGACCTTTGTAACACTATATTTCGTTGATTGAGGTAATCCCAGGAATTCGATCTGCGCAAACGATGGGGTAGCCAACACCTTGTGGTGGTCTGGGTCACACTGTCATTGGCAAGGTCAGCCCTTCGCTGCAAGGGATCCCATCTTTGACATCTTTCTTACAGTCTTTGTTGGTCACTGGAGCCATGTTCCCATGGCTGATTTGGTCCACCGGGACGATGCCTGTGCGTTTCAGTCTTTCCCTATTGTTTCTGCCTTACCCTTTATGACTAGAACTCGAGAGTGTTTAACGGCCTTGATGGTTTCCAATACAGATAGATCGCCAAACCCAAGAAGAAACAAAAAACAATAAGTGCTTGTAGGTTGATTGCGTGGTGGCTTCTTCTGCACCAGACGTTGCAGGTGCATCTCGAGCACCTTGGCACTTTTCCGCATCCTCTGCTTCTCCACCCACTCATTCAGCCACAGCTCGTACTCCTTCAATGTCGTTTCCAGCTCGTCGAGTTCCGTCTTGGTGTATCGTCCGGTGGCTGTGCCCGCCCTGCTCTTCTGCGGTGAGGTTCGCGCACGCATTGATGAGGAATAGGCGCATGTGCCAGTTCCACATCTGACTGGTGTTCAGCGCCTCTGACCTCACCGTGACTGCTGCTACCACTGCCGTCCTGTGGAGAGTCCCATGATCCGTCCCAAATCCCCCCCCCTCGCACAGCAGCAAATCCAAGCCCATGCTGTTAGGCCGAGGAGCTCCCACGCCCATGCCCAGAGCAGACGATGTGGAGGTGGTACACGGTCAGTGTCAAGGATGACTTAGATTGCTTGATGCGTAGCTGGACAGAGGCAAGGCGATTAGGATCGAGGGTAGAATAAAATTGAATAGAGCTGTAGCTGTAAATAGAAAATAAATGGTGATCGATTCAATTTTACCTGATTCAATCGTGCAATCAAACGAATTCAAATCCGATCCGATCTAATATTCAATTGAATTCGGAAAACTGAAAATGTTTTCGATTTGTCCATTCAATTAAATCGCAAAAAGACTCATCCGTTGATAAAAATTGAATCAATTCAACTAGTTAAATTTACTTCGAATTACTGTAAGTCATTTCTCGCTGGGCTTAACGTCTGGGGCTTCGTAAGTTACACGTAACAAAAAAGTTGCCAAAAAAAAAAAAAGGGAGCTGAATCGAGGCACGAGTTCGCCGCCGCGTGGGAAAGTGGCGATAACAGATTTCCGAGTCATACGCAAGCAATGGCAGGTGATACAGTATCCTTGGCATTTTTTTCCTGTTAATTCCCACGTGGCCCTGCACGATGCACGGTGTTCAAAACCGTTCAACGTTCAACAATAACAATTACCCCCTCTGAGATTGAAAATATACCGTTAACCATTTATTGTTGTATGAGTCTTATCTTTCCTAGCCAAGGGGAGGCGGCGGGGGTAAATCGAACAATCTTCTTGCCCCTGTCCACATTGTACTTAGCGCATGGCTGGTTCCTTAATAGCTCCACACTTTCTGATGGACCATGTACTGTACTGTACTGATTCAGACAACGCGGCTACTATATAATCATCTTCAGAAACGTCAGCATACAGTATAAGGATATACTGCACTGTAGTGTGAAGGGGTGCAGTTGAGATTTTTATTTTTATTTTTACGTGTCGCAGTCCGAGGGGACAGCCGCCAAAAAGCTTGCATTTGTATTGCTTTGCAGTAAATCATGTTCATTTACGGCGGCCAAGTTCCGGACTCAAGAGACGTTGTTTGCCCCTCGACATTGGTCGCGTCGCAATAATGTTAAGAATTATGCGTGTGGGTGCAAACGTCCAAGTTGGTTATGGTTATAAACCTAACACACTAACATCGTCATTTGTTTCGTGCTACCGTAGAGTAGCAAATGTTCACTCCTTTGTTAGAGGGAGTACTAGCTTAGTACGACTTGAGTCATGTCCGCATCTGCGTCGCAGCTCTAGCAAGCAGCCGGACAAATAGAGGCCAAAAATAATAATTTTGAGTTGATCTAAGAGTATGGGTAGCAAACATGTCACGGTGGCCCGCGTTGCTCATACGAGCTTGTACAAGTAAAAGAAAATACATTTCCCTTCAAGTTTTTTGATGAACTACTATAGACAGCAAGGTAAAGACATCCAGTGGTGAGATCGTGATACGTTGAGGCGTGAGGTATCATCGTAATACTACTACTGTACAAAACAAATCCGAGACCGAGGCGCAAAACCGAAAGGAAAACATGCATGTGATACTAAAGCAGCACCTATATATCCACAGCAGTAAGTCATCACAGGACGCATCACGAAGGAAAAGAGTAAAAACTGGAACGCGGTGAAAGGGTACAGCACGCTGCCCGGGAGAGGGGGGACTCGGACATGTGGATTAGCAAAGGAGGGTAAGTGCGAGGCGGGCTCAGGTAGCTCGGCTCGCAGCCGAAGGCATTGGGGAGACATAACGGGAAAAGGGATTAAGACCGATAATCGTGGTAGCCGAGATCCAGTGATGGTCGTGGCATAAAAAAAAAAGTTGAAGGGAGTATGGCATAGAGGGGACGAACGAGAGAAAGCAAAAAAAAAGTGGGCAGGGGTCATGCTGACTTCACAATGATCACAGCCCGCGCAGCTCTCGTTCTCGTGCTAGGAGAGCCTGAGCCTCTGGGAAACGAGGTGTTATCTCGTATTTGTAAGGTGCTGGATATCTGTGAGGGGGGGGGGGCACACATGATTAATAATCTCGCTTATCAACTGGCGGCCGTTGCCATGCTCACAATAAAATTCCTTGTTCGACGAACCCGTCCACGTCTAGTGGAAGTAACTGGCCAGAGCCGTCGTCTTTCTTGCGCTCTATCTTGCTTGCCCACAACATCATTGCAATGTCGATGAACAACGAGTTAGTCGCTACGTTACGACCGAGGCATATCCTCCGACCAAAACCAAACGTAAAATGGCCTTCCTCTTTGGTGTCAGACGGTCCGGGAAGAACGTCGCCGTTAGCGTCGAGAAATCTAGCCGGATTAAAGTGCGCCGCGTCCTCGCCATAGATATCGGGGTCGCGGTTCATGTGCCACACATTCGGGATGCAAATGCTGCCTTTGGGAATGAACATCCCTTCGTACCAGTCATCCTCGGAGGACCGATGCGGGACGGACATTGGAGTGATGGAGCTCCAGCGCAAGATTTCTTTTACCATGGCGCGAATGTAGGGCAAGTGTGGGTAGTCCTCAAAGGTCGGCAGACGATCACGTCCCACAACCTCATCGAGTTCTATTTGTGCCCGAGCCTGCGTCTCGGGGTACGCCAACATTGCGAGTAACCACCAAGCCATCGATGTCGCGGTAGTGTCGGTACCACCAACACTTGCAAAAGTAGGGTATATTATGAGTTCCTCGTTCTCCGCTTTGTGATCATATGATAGCACTTACTACAGAGTGCCCGCAAGCCATGAGAGTTCTTTCGAGGATAGTTTGCTTTTCTCGGCATTACGAATCAATGTCGCGCCTAGACTTTGATCGTCATCTCCCTTTGCCTGTGGGAAACAAGTCGTATGTATGCATGATAACTCATATTCTATGAGTTGGGAGACGCTCATACAACATTGAGCCGCAGTGGCTCCATAAGGCCTTCAAACATTTCTGTGTCTTTTTTGTGCCAGGTCTCAGCGTATTGTTTCCACTTCGCCAGCCTCGTTTACAACCAATCTAAGATCGATGTCGATGCAATATACATTGACGATACTTACCTGCTGGGAATATATTGCATCCAGTTAAAAAACTCGACTAGATGAGCTCCTGGACAAGCGGCCCGAGCAAGACGTTCACCAAATTCGTCAATCAAGTCAACGATACGATTTTTCTCAGATGTGATTGTTGGGTGACCGTAGACGATAGATAGGATCATCGATGCTGCAGATCGGCGAATGTTCTTTTCCAATTGAGCAGGTTTAGCGAGCGAGTCAGAGGCGAGAAGGACAGCCTCCGTCATCTGTGTCTCACAGAATTGTTTAACGGATTCTTTGGAAAACCTCTCGTTCGCTATCTTCCGCATCCTACGCCAACTTGATGTTTCGTATTCAGTTTCTGCGTCGGTTTGGAAAGTAGGGAGGTATTTACACATCACCGTAGCGGCAGAATGGGAAGAGGAGACCACCACACATAATTTCGGATGCGACAATAAGTGGAGGCCTATCAGAGTATATCGCCGCGCGTCGGTCTAAAAGGTCTGCGGCAACTTTCGGAGAGTTAAGGATGATCATGGGCTGGCCAGCTGCATTGAGGTAGATAAGATCTCCTTGAAAAAGAGTCCGGTAGGCTTCAGAGCGTGGGCAGAGACAGCTGAGACAAGGGACTGACCGTATTTCTTCTGCCATTCGGAATACTTGAGCCACTGTCCAGGCTTCAACTCTAGGAGATTTCCTATGATCGGATAACCACGGGGTCCTGGAGGAAGCTTGCGATATGGACTCGCGAGATAGTGAGCTGTGCAAAGGACAACAAGACCAAGAATGAGGCCAATAGAGAGCGTTTTGTTATCCTGTATGGCCTGTCGTAGTTGAGGAATTGAAATTTTAGAAACCTCGTAGGGGCCGAGGGGCATAGCAAAGAAAGAGGACATGACCTTGGGATTACGACCGGCGACCGTTGGGTGGGATGAGGACACAGTTGCCCCTGGTTTATATCCATCCGCGTTTGTGGTGCGCTTATTCCTACTGCCGCATGCCTTCAGTTGGCCACGGGACCGTGCCTGCTTTCCTTCCCTATTAAGCGATTGGGTGGGCAAGCGAACAGTCGAGAACCACTAATTGATCGACGCTTGCCTCACTTGGAGGTCGGCAACTTGGCACAACAATCAGAAATCCACGGCGCAATGTGATAGGCGAAAATCCATATAGATAGAAGCGACAACGGTTCGCACACGTGTTTTTGTGCCATATACTGATAGCTTTCCATGTATCATAGCGGGAGTCGTGTTGAACAATAGGGCAACCATTTCGGTCAGAACTGAACCAGAGAGCCAATGGCCATTGGCCATGTGTGGTAGTGGATAACCGAGACTTAGCTTGACGACGTTCAAGTTGGCACAGCATGACAGCTGCGAGGTTCAGACTCAGCTCGCCTATTAGTATAGTACGCGCAGGGACCTTTCGCGTACACTTCGATTACACGGCAGACAACGACGATGATCAAGAATGGAATACGATCTACATAGAATACAATTTAGATAACTACGGTCAGGGCGTCGATCAATAACAACAATAGATGAGCCAGACAGATATCTTGGCCCGTCACGCGTCACGCTTCAAATTGTCACAAGCCACCACCATGATTTCTACGACAAAATAAATAAATATGGAATTTGCTTGCTTCCACCGCGAATTATCGCAGTACCTCTCCGAAGCTGATTGATGTGTAAACAAGCGTGAGAGTTTCGAGATTGACGGTTGCCCGCACTATGGTCACACCTCCATATAGGTGACAGCTTTCATATTACAGTACCGTAACCACAGCAGCGGGCCTCTGAGCCTAGGAGAAACCATGGAAGGGCTGAATACTAGGTGCATCTACAGTACATCAAGGGATCTACCCTATGAAGCTACGTTTGATTGACGCACAGGGGGGTTGAAAGTGAATAAGCACGAACATCTCTAAGATGCAATATGTGGTGGTGGAATTGCAAAATCGACTGTTTTTGGACGACTGTCCCATGCATAGCAAGGGGCCGTGACCGCGTGGCGCGAGTTTGTCAATGGGAGACATGGAAGATTATGTACCTGAGTGACATTACTTCGAAAGTAGAGACTGGCCCAAGCCGCCCCACACGGGAGGCATGCTGCCGTGAATATTCTGGTACGTCAGCTGGCATACGGTGCACCTAGATACTTATTTTCTATGCGTATTGGGTTTTGCGCATCGAGTACCTGTGGCATTGAAAGCAGACTATCTAAGAGAGCTTGAGGGGATGTGGTGCCAATTCGTGTCGAAAACGGCGAGTAGGACAAGGGAACGAACCAAACAGGTACGAAAATGTCGGGCGAGAATGTAGGTAGAGAGTCGTCGGAAGTGGGACGGACGAGCAGGAAGGAGCGCGGGGCTCTCTCAAAGAGTGAGTGTACAAAGAGACGGGTCGAAAAGTAAAGATGAGTATTAACAAAATTTCGGAGTTGCGTGCTGGATGTGCCATGACATCATCTTGGCCACGACACTCTTGCATCCGAGCATCGTAGCCGAAATGATGTCGTGGCACATTATGATCCAACGAGACGATGAGGACGAGGCGGCGATTCAGGAGCTTGTGAAACGACAGAAGATGGCAACGAGAATGGAGGGAAAGGAAGTGGAACAAGGCAGGACGAGAGTGATGAGAGGAGGTCGAGGTAGTAGAACTAGTCGAGATCATGGAATCACCAGTTACCGGGGGAGTGCTAAAGTGGTTATCGTAACGGTAAAGTTCCTTACTGTATGAGACGCGCCGTTGAAGGCAGCATCCGAGGATGTATTATGACTGCGTCGCTGATATTAGCTAGACCCTGTTGATCCAATTGGTGCGCTATGGAAGCCATCCGCGGCGGGAACTTGTTGTGAACCTAGAACGACGTTCGCAACCCAGGTGGAAACTTCCCGCCCAATCACGTCACCGGCAGAATCGAAATGTCAGTACAAGATGTTAGTTACAACAGAAGGACACGGTTGCAAAGGCGTCGAACTCTAACGCTGGGAAAAAACGTGGGCCAGAGTCCGGCACCGAGACGGCTCATCGTAGGGAGAGAATGAAGAACATGATGCGGGTTGTAGAAGAGACGGCAAGATAAAGGTGCACACATTTAGACGAACGTCTGTGAAATGCGCTCTCCTTTCAGAACCATGGAATGAACAGTGGTACTGATTCAACTTTGGGTTCACCAGGAACGTGTTCCTGCTCCGAGCATGACACGAAGAACAAGCTGATGAAGGACTTGTGGGAAGAAATCGCCGTTGCTTAAAGTGCAGACCCCTGGTTGGCAGTTATCAAGTTAGAGACCGGCACTGTCACGGAATCCGTTCCAGTCTGAGTTCCGCACGATGCACGGTCAAGTGTTCACCGATTCGGAGGAAAGCGAGGGATGATGATGTGACGGCCAAAAGCGGAGTTGTGAGGGCTGGCTCCAAATAGTCAAGATATCATCGAGTAAGAAAAGTAAGATGCAGCTCATCGTTCACGACTCAAAACCACGGGTGCTTTTTGAGCTGTCGTGCCCTCTCGTTCCATCCGCCGGCGATTCCGCTCATGTTCCTCCAAGATGACCCTCTCTGCGGCGGAGAGGGGTGTCTCCTTCCACTTTCCACCGGGTTTGTCCGCTGCGATTGAGAGGGTCGACAACCGGTTTGGGTGGATTGAGTTTGAATAAGCCTTCGGATGGAGTTGTCGAAGGCGCGACCACGGCAGGCTTTGCGGACAGCGACAGTACAACCTTCTGTAGCCTTCCTCGTGCAGCAATCCTTCCTCTCGCTTCTTGCTGTCCTCTTCATCCACTTCTTGGGCCTCTTGCTCTGCCCGTTCAATCTGCTCCGCGATGAGTGGCCGCTCGCGCTGTTCGTGTTCACTGTGGCGCGCTCCTTCTTGAGAGACGCTTCTCGCCTCTCCAGAGCGCTTTCGGGCTACGATCAATCCACGCGATAAACCATCCTTTATCTGTCTCGTCTGCGTGCGCGACACCAGTGCGGCCAAGGTGTTTGATGAATTCTGTGAGAATCACCCAGCGCGTTGCGTTCATGTGTAGGTGGTGCTTGTCTTGGATGTACTCCTGGTACACATTGTTGGCCTTGACATGCGTCGCACTAAAACTTTTCAAAAAAAAAAAGGGACTCGTTTATTAATAAGTTACTGAGAATATAGGAGGAGGGCGGACGGATGGGCGAGAGAGAAGCGTAACAAATTCACTTTGGAACGGCGCTGAGATGTCGGCACGGAAGGGAAAAGGAATCACGTGAACCTTTGATGCGACAGTTAGTTGAGTATCGCCCGGAACCTTGCAAACAGCAGTCTTTGATCCGTACGATATGGTTGAACCACATGGCTGAACCGCATCATACGGATCAAATATTTTCAAGGTGATTACAGGTGAAGAGACGACGCAGTCAGATCCACACATTTTTACCTACAGAACGAATTGTTTCAAACACCGTTGGACATGGGCCTGAAATGGTTGCTTCGACAACCGAAACTGATATTCCAAAATGGATAACAGGTAACAAAACGCGATTTGCACTCCTCGTACGCATTGATAAAAACTTGTTCAGAATGTCATAAAATATTCATAGGCCTGCCGCTCAGACGACGCGACTCGGACTGACCCAACCTGGTTACGCTTCACTTCAAGGATATGGCATGTGGTACTGGATGCCATATATCAAGTTTTGTGGGTGATTGAGCAAGACTTGAGTTTCCGTCGAGGAACCCTGATCCACTGGCGGTGTTGGAACCAGGGTTGGTATGCTGTGAAGGTATGTTCTATTTCACACTGAAGGAGCTGAACGGATAATTTATGCACTACGCAGCACCATCCATCTCTGCCATCTCTGGTTGTACGACCGCAGGGAAGGGACAGATCTATTGTCAAGCGACAGCGACGGAAACTGCGGAACTGTTGATAGAAATACGAACGAGCTTGCCAATTGATACATTATACTGGGATGGATGATGTGTGACACGGACGTGAGATCCCAAAAGACAAGAACATCAGCTTGAACGATGAAAAGTACAAAACACCACTGCGGAATAAATATAACACTAAAACGGCTGCTCTGACCGCATCTTCATCTTCTATACATGAGATAATGTTCGGCACTGTTCAAGATCACGATGTGAAGGAAACGTTCTCCGTGGCATCAGTTCCGACCCGGGATCGCGCCGATGAGCGCAAGTTCCTCCAGGAGAGTTTCGTGTCTGAATTTGAGCCTCCCATTTGGCACGTTGGTCTTGTTGATGTCGTTCCCCGCAGCACCGGGAAAATACCACTTCTGGCCAAGCCAGTGGCGCTTGATCTCCATCTCAAAGCCACTCTGGATGACGGAATTGCGCGCCAGCTCACAAAGCGAACTTTGTGGAAGCTTGAGGATATGCGCCGCCACGCTGTACTCCTCCAACAGCGGTTCCTACAAGGCAACTGCGTAAATATCTCGCTCTGATGAGGAGGGAGGCGATTCGAACCTTGGTAAAGTGGAATTGTAGTGGGTCATCCGTGCTCAAGCTGACATTGAGCCCCGCCTTGAAAAAGTCAGGTAGCGGATTACGCTCATACGTAAGGAACAGCGCATTGTTGCTCAGTGGGCTCATTGCAATGCCAATCTGCTTGAGGTAGAATAAATACTGCAACGCGGGGACTTTACGTAGCAAGATGCCGTGAGAGATGGAGTGAGAAGTCAGGAAGGCAGACGTTAGATGATCCGTGTCGCCTGCTTCTCCGGAGTGCGGACGGAAGACGAAGGTATCTACAGGTCCAAGTCAGTGAATGGGATACAGTAAACGATGGAATATTGCTACTAAAGCCGCGGGCACGACGCCAGTTATTGAGGCTTGCCATATTAGCAAACATATAGTAAACCCTGCCAATGTACATGAGTGACATTACAACCTTACATAAAAATGACAGACCAGTACGAATATGGAGGAGATTGCGGGTAATTCCAGTCTTTAGGGTAGGGGAACTTCCTGTGGTAGCGGCGCTCGGTCTTCGACTCGTCGTCAACCGTATCGAAGCCGATGACACGCTGCAGAAAGGCGTGCAACTTAGGGTGGGACGACGGTTTCTTCGTGACTTCGAACAAGGGTCTGAAAATGTCTATCCGGACCTTGAGTTCTGGTTCCTAACCCTATATCCACCGAGGTGAATACATACTGCGAACGATATCTTCAAAATTCTGGATGGATCCATTCTCTTTGTACACATCATACAGGCGTGGTACCTGTATGAGCCAGCGTACGTTGTGCGAGAAGAGCTCGTTGTCGATGACCCACTGCGACAGCTTGTCCCACTCGTCTTCCTTCCTTCCATATATGCTTAACCGCCACTCGCAATTCTATCATTTAAGTTACTTGACATCGCGAGGGATGAAAATGAGACATCCATGTTATTTACCTGATATTTTCCTTGCTCCAGATCAGTCATCACCTCTGGTAATAGATATTTGAGTGACGCCAAGGCATATCACGCAATGGAATCACAATCACGTTTTGTTAGCTCTGCAAGATATTGCCCTTTTATATAGTTGTCTGTCTTGAGGAAAATCTCGCGTAGGCGGGACTCGCCAATAGGATTGTACTTGAGGTTGAACTTATCAAAACGATGGAAGGAATCTTGGTGTGCGTGCATGTCCAGGGTATCGATGGAAAGATCGTATGCAGTGAGTTTAAGCGACTCGAAGACCTGCTCGAGAGTTAATTCGGCCCCATCACGGAAGATTACGACGTCCTACAAAACCACTTGGTCAGTTGCGCCGTGGAACAGAGAAGAGGGGGACCAGAACCTTCGAGTTGCGCTTCATTTTGACCTTGATGAATCGTAAAAGATGTTTTTGATTCATGCTACTAGAGTGGTGAACATGTGTGTCGACTTTGCGGACGTTATAGAAATCACTAGGGGATGGTCAGGGAGTAAGAACGAAAATTTAGTTTTTTCCATTACCGATGAGGAACGCTCTGCAGACGGCTTCAGGGAATATCCTGACAAAGTCAAGCAGAGAGCGGACCTTCATTTCTGTCATCTCTTGGACCTCATTAAGTAGAGTGTACATGGTGAATTTGCTCCGGAGATACTCCAAACGGCGAAATGCGAAGCTTTTGGCGGGACCAGCAGAGATAGCCCCGAGTACGAAGTCAAGATCCATAAAATATTCTCTGATGCTTGGAATATCAAAGATAGGTTTTTTGTCGCTCGCTGGGTAATACATAAACGGAGCATCCACGAAAATAGGAAGGGCGTACCAGTCGCATCATGATAAATCTGATATATGCCCTGATCGTCCATCTCGAACTTCCATTCATGTTTGCCGGGGATCTCAAACTGAGAGAAGTCAAACGCATCGTGAGGGGAAGCCGTTCCGGTGGAGGACACGACTTGATCTGCCTTCCAATGCCAGTGGGGCGGCGGCGGAGGAGGATATATGCGCCAAGGCTTGAACAGCTCTACTGTGGATTCGAATAGGCTGGTGGATGCCTCCGGGCGTACACCCATAACATCTGAAATTCCCTCTGGGATGCCGTGGAAAATAGCATCATGGTCACGGGGGTTGTCACCGAGGCGCTGATTCGAGACTGCAATGTACTTGTCGCGCAACTTGAGGCATTTGCGCAAAACCTCGTGTACGTTACTAAGTTCGGGATTTTGGTCCGAGGTCGTCAAAACTGTAGAAAAATGGTGTGAGAGAAACCAGGGAGCACGACACGGTCGATATCGTTAACCATACGTTGGTCTGTCTGTGGATGCTCGTTCTGAACAGGATCGCCGTTGATTTCTGTGCTGAAAAGAGAGCTCGAATCTGTGCCATCGACGGACGGAGAAGTTGTCCCAGCCCCAGAGTGCTGTATTTCAGTGTCCGGAAGTGGGTCGAAAAACAGTGAACCAGCGATAGGGGGAACTGCCTCTGATTGTGGAACAGATTGCCGTCGCTGTGATATTACTTTTTCTTCGATCTAATGAAAATTTGTCAATTAAGAACTTGACAATCTAGGACTACCGACTTACATGACGAAGAGTTTTCTCTTCATTATACCCGAAAAATCCGTCAGTGGGTTCTGGTATTTCGAGGTCCGGGGAAAGTCTTGAGATTGGGGTAAGAGTCTGGTTCGGAGACGCGACAAAGGACGATGAGGAGGGACTGGGGGTCGAATCATCGGACAGCTTTTCTGGAGCAAGTAAATTAGACATGAAGGGGCAGAGTATGAATAGTGCGACGACACCTGGCCATTCGCTCTTATAATAGCCATGTTGCCTATCGGAAGATGACATTCCGTGATTATCTAAACGATGTTCACCTCACAGCCTAGAACCGTAGCTGCCGTACTAGTGCCACCTGCTGTGCCTGCTTGGCATAGTCCCATTCTCTGTGGCTTCCCTTTATCCTACGTGCCTCGTGTCTCACAACTTCCCTTTTGGTTAGACCGCCTTGCATTCGTCTGTCTGCTCAGTACTACTTGGTTTTCCCCTTCGATTCCGGCTTCATATTGTCCATCTTTGACGCATTCCGTTTTTTGTCGATGGCTGATCCCTCGGATGTACTTTAAAACGTAGCCGCAATCTATCGCCGCTGGTTTCTCATTCTTGTTCCGACTCTCTTAAATTCCCCCTTTGTCAAAAGGGCTCCGCCATCGCGGCCATCCAGGTCCTTGTTTCTGCGATCCGATCCGTCTCTCGCCCGTGCTCCGTTGCTGCCTGCTTCCCCTCGCTCGAACTCAGTCATTGATGCCGAGGTCCGCTCATAACGCGTCAATATCGTGACACAAGGACGTTTGCAAACTGTTTCCACTTTTGCTCCTTTGTGCATAAAAGTTCTCATTCCAAATCAAAATGTTACTCAGGAAGCTGTCCTGACTGCCTTCTTCATCAAAAGCCTCAAACCCGGACTGCCGGCCTGATCCCGAATGGATCACCCAAATGTTCATTTTTTGAACTTGTCACGCGTGCCACACTGATCAGTAAACACGTCTCTCAAATCTTGTGCTCATGTTCCTCTGTCTGTCCACGCTTTTGGCTACATTGTGACGAGGACCAGTAAGCACAGATGCATAGTAGTGTTATGATGAACGTTCTCACCTCAGTGTACCTATACACAAACAGCACGAGGATCGAGGAATCCACGGTAAGTAAGGAAGGTATATAAAGCCCTAAAGGCCAAACAAACGGTGTCCATGTGCGCGGGCATGAGAGGCACGACGATGTCCTAAGTAACTTAGACGGATGTTGGCCATCATTCTAAACTAGATAATTGAATACTCGAAGTAACTCAGTCCGAAATTGAGCTGGCATTGCGTGTACTTCTACTGTATGACTAGGCACATTCCATTGCTCCTGCCGCGACAACCGCCGGAGTTACGTTTACACCCTGCGCGTGGGCCACATTTCGTGGTAAATTGAGAGGTTATGATCCGCTTTGGTCTATTAAATGACGTGCAGTTGGTGTGGAGTTTGAGCAGATAAGAACTTGGTAACCACAGTACTACTAGGACTAGTCCGACTCAAGAAGCGACATTTGGAGGCGTGAGTCTGGGCCTTCCTCCCACTAGAACTTCCAATTGTATACTAGTACTCTACTACGGTACTACGAACTCTCCCTCAGAATCATGTCCCATGCTCCCACAACTTCCTCCTCGTCCTTCCAATCTCTTTTCAACACTGCCTTGAGGGAATATCAAGCAAAGACCAAGACTGACCTCCAAGCGCATCCTCTTGCCGCACAGCTCCGCAACTGTGACTCACCCACCACCATTCTCGCCGTGCTTCAAGATCTAGTCCGTAAACTCGACCAACGTGGTAATAGCAACGAGAGATTAACAAAGTCCCTCAATACAACCGTGAATGTCCTCCATGCGATTTGCCCCAGTGTCGGTACAGGTGTTGGTTTGGTAATTTCCAGTGGTTGATCTTTTTCTGGGGTCTACGCTCTGATTTTCGTCTTTCAGGTATTCCCACATGCCAAAGTAATCTTTACAGGGATTGGCATCCTTCTCTTGGTGTGTACCTTCTTCGTCCTTTTCTATATGCCATTATGACAACTGGCTCAATTAGGCGGCCAAGGATGTTCATGCGAGTCAAGCCGCACTTATCGATCTCTTGGAACGAGTCGAAAACTTCTTGAGGCGTCTCGAGTCTTATACTGAACTTCCATCCATCGGAGCAATGTCGGATATAATTGTCAAGGTCATGGTTGAAGTGCTCTCCATTTTGGCCATCGCAACGAAGGACATTAAGCAAAGGCGGATATGTAAGCCGATCGCCAGGAAAATGACCTGATTGACTCATATTTATCTAGCCCAATACGTAAATAAGCTATTTGGCGGGAAGGATATTGAGGATGCGTTCCACAGGCTGGACAAACTTACTCAGGATGAGGCTCGGATGGCTACAGTGGAAAACTTGAAAGTCACACATGAGGTCAAGGAACAGGTAATTGATGGTGCGTAAAAAGTGTATATGCGACCCCGAACGTTGGTCTAAAAAACAAAATTTCTACTAGACCACAAGGAGGTGAAAGAGGTCGTACAACAGAGCGCGGAGAAGACGCGAATAGCCTTGCAAGAAACGATAGATGACGCTATTGACGATATAGTCTCTGCTATTCGTCCAGGGGGATCAAGTAACCCCACACCAAAGAAAAGCCGACAAGAAATTCGACGATGGCTCACTCCACCTGACCCATCGATAAATCACAGCATTGCACGTACCTCGCACCACGTCAGCTCGGCCGCGTGGATCTTCGAAGATACTGTCTTCAACAAATGGAAGTCCACTTCCTCTCTCCTATGGATCCATGGCAAACGTATGGCATTCTTACACTCTACCACACGTCATCTCACGGTCGTCATCTTTGTAGCAGGCTCAGGGAAAAGTGTTCTCTGGTTGGTCATTCCCCAGCTATAGCTACTCATGTCGACTAAAATCTTCGAATAGTTCTTCAATAATTGAACATGTCATGGCCCTTCGCGATGCAGGACTAGCCTCGATGGCTTATTTTTACTTTGACTTCCGGGACGAAACTAAGCGAAACCGCAACAACTTGCTTCGTTCCCTCCTTTTCCAGCTTTCCACTCAGTCTGATCGCTTTTCCGACATACTCTCCCGTCTTTATTCGGCGCACGACTCGGAGAATGGAAAACAACAACGTAGTGATAACGCTTTGACACAATGCTTAAAAGAAATGCTCACACTCCAAGCTCAAGATCCTCTCTACCTCATTTTAGATGCGGTCGATGAGTGTCCAGACAATTCTGGGATGCCATCCGCACGGGAGCAAGTGCTTGGACTTATCGCTGAACTTGTTGGTCTGCAGATACCGAATTTGCACCTGTGCGTGACCAGTCGGCCCGAGGTTGATATACGAACTGCCTTCGAGGGTTTGACAACACTTTCGGTGTCCCTCCACGAGCAAAGTGGGCAAAAGAAAGACATTATTGACTACATCAATTCTGTGGTTTATTCGGACGCCAAGATGCGGAGATGGCGAGAGGAGGATAAGAGGCTGGTTGTCGAGACGCTCAGTGAAAGAGCCGATGGAATGTAAGTCTGTCGTTTTCTAAGATCAACGTACTTATCAATCCTGTCGAACAGGTTTCGTTGGGTCTATTGTCAACTTGAATCGTTGCGGCATTGCCTCCCACCGAGCGTGCGACACATCCTTGAGGAGTTACCGAATTCACTGGACGAGACTTATGAGCGGATATTGAGAGACATCAACGAGGCTAATCGAGAGCATGCGCATCGTCTCCTTCAATGCCTCACTGTCGCGATTCGACCACTTCGTGTCGAGGAGCTCGCGGAGGTGCTTGCGGTGGACTTTGATGCTACCCGGCTCGGAGGGATTCCGACGGTGAACACGAATTGGCGATGGGACGACCAACAGCAAGCCATACTCTCCACGTGTTCGAGCTTAATTGCAATTGTCGATCAGGATGATTCTCAAGTGGTGCAGTTCTCGCACTTTTCGGTGAAAGAGTTCCTGACCTCGGAACGCCTCGCACATGCAAAGCGACATGTTTCGCGGTATCATATCCCTCTCCAGTCTGCCCATGCGACCCTTGCTCAGGCTTGCCTGGCCGCCCTGCTCCGTTTGGATGATCACGTTTACTGGATTGACGACGACTTGCCTCTTTCCCAATATGCCGCCGATTACTGGGATGACCATGTCCGGTTTGAGAATGTATCATCAAGCATTCAGAATACGATCGAATATTTCCTTGATTGCGACAAACCACACTGGAACGCATGGTGCCGGAATCGCTCCATAAGCAGATGGGTGATACCTCTCGCAAAGGATTTACCAGTACCACTCTTCTATGCTGCATTCTGCGGTTTGTATGACATCACGCAACACCTCATTGCAAAGTATCCGCATCATGTCAATCCCAAGAGCGAATCGGGGCCCCCAATGCCTACTCCACTACACGCCGCATTGATAGGGAAAGAGTTCCATGTTGCACAACTACTTTATGACCACGGTGCAGATGTCAACACACGGATAAGCGATCACAAATGGACCCTACTCCATCACACATGTCATGCTTTTTTTTATGATGCTATCCTTGCTATCAAGATAGTGCGGTGGCTACTCACTCATCGAGCGACGGTGAATGCGCGGGACCCTGGTGACAACACTCCACTACATATTGCAGCCAGGAATGGGCGCCTCGACATAGTTCAAATTCTCATCAGGAACAAAGCTAACATCGATGCCCGGGAACGCACTGGCGAAACTCCGCTGCTTGTGGCAGCGGCGATGGGACACGTCGAAATCGTCCGAATGCTAATCGAGCACAAGGCTAAAGTCAACGCTCGAGATAGAGGGGCTGACCCTCCCCTGTACATACCGGTACAATGGGGACAATTCGACATGGCCTGGATGTTAACCAGGCACAAAGTTAACGTCAATGCCAAGAATCTCTTGGGCAAGACTCCCCTGCACGCGGCGGTAGAAAATTACAGAAGTCCCGACATTGCTCAGATACTGCTGGAACACCATGCAAATATCAATGCCAAGGATAATGAGAACAAGACTCCCCTTCAAGTAGCAGTCTACAAGGAAAACGTTGACATTGTTCGGGTGCTGCTGAAATACAACACGAACGTTAATGCCAAGTACGAGGAGGGCAAAACTCTCCTGCACGCAGTAATTGAGGGTTCGGGAAACCTCGACATGGTTCGGACGCTGCTGGAACACAATGCGAATGTCGATGCCAAGTGCAAGTGGGGCGACACTCCCCTGCACGTTGCGGTGCGCATGGGAAAACTTAACATCGCTAGGATGTTAATCGAGCACAGTGCGAACGTCAATGCCAAGGACAAGTGGGGCTTCACTCCCCTGCACATGGCAGCAATGGGCAAGGGAAAATCTGGAATCGCTCAGATGTTAATCGAACATAATGCGAATGTCGATGCCAAGGATAAGTGGGGTAACACTCCTCTGCACTTCGCAATAAACTGGAGAAAACTTGATCATGCTCGGTTTCTCCTGGAGCACAACGCGAACACGAAATTCGTCTCGAATGTCTGGGATTCCCCCACTGGCAGGAGATCCACCCCTTGGCGAAAGCTGTCCGCCCTCTCGAAAAGGCATAACAAGCGGTCCAGATCTTTACTCGGGCAACCTGCGAACTCAGAGGAGAAGGTGGGTAGGACCACACTCGATATGGCTTTAAAAGCTGGGTTTGATGAACTTGTGGAATTGCTACGAAAGCATGGTGCGAAGTGAGCACGGAAATGTGACGGAATGCTGTGCAGCTGTGTATGTCCACGAGTTCGAAGGAGACAAGGGGTGGGGACAAGAGAGCAAGCATTGACGGTGTAGATGACGGCAAAGGGTGGAGCAAGTTGCGAGGATGGCCATCACCTTGTGCTAGTGACTGTGCTGACCGGCTTGGCACATACAGTATAGTTGACTCGGATCATGTTTGAAAAGAATGCATATTTCATACTCTACAGTACGCGCTTCCAGAATGTGTACTCAGCCTCACTGCTCGTGGGTCATCACGTGTTAGATATCTCGTGCTCATGGAGTCATGTGACTCATCGCGTCACTTTCTACTTCTGGAGTCTGGACTCTGGACAGCCAAGCTCACGCGGCGAGTACACCATTACGGACCACCCCGGTCCGTTTTCCCCTTCACCAGTCCACGAGGCCAGGCCTGAATCTATGTTGGCTGTGCTTGCCGTGCAGGCCTTGCGCTGGGGGCCTCATGGTCCCATCCCCCTTGTCCACTTCCTACCAATATACAACTCTCCCTTAGAATCATGTCCCATACTCCCACATATTCCTCCTCTTCCAACTTCCAATCTCTTTTCAACACCGCATTGAGGGAATATCAAGCAAAGACCAAGACTGACCTCCAAGCGCATCCTCTGGCCGCACAGCTCCGAAACTGTGACTCACCGACCGCCATTCTCACCGTGCTTCAAGATCTAGTCCGCAAATTCGATCAACGTCGTAATAGCAACGAGAGATTAACAAAGTGTCTCAATACAACCGTGAACATCCTCTATGCGATTTGTCCAAGTGTTGGTACAGGTGTCAATTTGGTAAATCTATAATCGTTTATCTTTCCAGGATCTACGCCCTGATTTTGGTCTTTCAGGTATTCCCGCATGCCAAAGTAATCTTTACAGGGATTGGCGTTCTCCTCTTGGTGTGTACATTCTTCGTTCCTTCCTAAGTGCCATTATGACAACTGGCTCAACTTGAATTAGGCGGCCAAGGATGTTCACGAGAGTCAAGGTCTACTTATCGATCTCTTGGAGCGAGTCGAAAACTTCTTGAGGCGTCTAGAGTGCTATACCGAAATTCCATCCACCGGAGCAATGTCGGATATGATTGTCAAGGTCATGGTTCAAGTGCTTACTATTTTGGCCATCGCAACGAAGGACATTAAGCAAAGGCGGATGAGTAAGCTGATCTACAGGGAAGCTTCATGATTGACTTATGGTTCTGTAGCGCAATACGTTAATAAGCTATTTGGCGGGAAGGATATCGAAGATGCGCTCTACAGGCTGGACAAACTTACTCAGGATGAGGCTCGGATGGCCATAGCGGAGAACTTGAAAGTGACACATGAGGTCAAGGAGCAGGTGCTTGATGGTGCGAAAGAAGTGTCTATGTGATCTAAACTGATTTTCTGAAAATTGAATATTACTAGACCACAATGAGATGAAAGAGGTCATGCAACAGAGCGCGGAGAAGACGCGGATGGCCATGCAAGAAACGATAGATGACGCTATTGACGATATAGTCTCTGCTATTCGTCCAGGGGGATCAAGTAACCCCACACCAGAGCAGAGGCAACAAGAAATTCGAAGATGGCTCACTCCACCTGACCCATCGATAAATCACAACATTGCACGTACCTCGCACCACGTCAGCTCGGCTGCGTGGATCTTCGAAGATACTGTCTTCAACAAATGGAAGTCCACTTCCTCTCTCCTATGGATCCATGGCAAACGTATGGAGTTCTTACACTCTACCACACGTCGTCTAACGATCATCATCTTTGTAGCAGGCTCAGGGAAAAGTGTTCTCTGGTTGGTCATTCCCCAGCTTAAGCTATTCATGTCGACTAAAATCTTCGAATAGTTCTTCAATAATTGAACATATCATGGCCCTTCGCGATGCAGGACTAGCCTCGATGGCTTATTTTTACTTTGACTTCCGGGACGAAACTAAGCGAAACCGCAACAACTTGCTTCGTTCCCTCCTTTTCCAGCTTTCCACTCAGTCTGATCGCTTTTCCGACATACTCTCCCGTCTTTATTCGGCGCACGACTCGAAGGATGGAAAACAACAACCTAGTGATGCCACTTTGACACAATGCTTAAAAGAAATGCTCACACTCCAAGCTCAAGACCCTCTCTACCTCATTGTGGATGCGGTTGACGAGTGTCCAGACAATTCTGGGATGCCATCCGCACGGGAGCAAGTGCTTGGACTTATCGCTGAACTTGTTGGTCTGCGGATACCGAATTTGCACCTATGCGTGACGAGTCGGCCCGAGGTTGATATACGAACTGCCATCGAGGGTTTAACAACACTTTCGGTGTCCCTTCACGAGCAAAGTGGGCAAAAGAAAGACATTATTGACTACATCGACTCAGTGGTTTATTCGGACGCCAAGATGCGGAGATGGCGAGAGGAGGATAAGAGGCTGGTTGTCGAGACGCTCAGTGAAAGAGCCGATGGAATGTAAGTCTGTCGTTTTCTATGATAAATCTACTTATTGACCCTGAACAGGTTTCGTTGGGTCTATTGTCAACTTGAATCGTTGCGGCATTGCCTCCCACCAAGTGTGCGACACATTCTTGGGGAGTTACCGAATTCACTGGACGAGACTTATGAGCGGATATTGAGAGACATCAACGAGGCTAATCGAGAGCATGCTCATCGTCTCCTTCAATGCCTCACTGTCACGATTAGACCACCTCGTGTCGAGGAGCTCGCGGAGGTGCTTGCGGTGGACTTTGATGCTGCCCAGCTCGGAGGGATTCCGACGGTGAACACGAATTGGCGATGGGACGACCAACAGCAAGCCATACTCTCCACGTGTTCGAGCTTAATTGCGGTTGTCGATCATGACGGTTCTCAAGTGGTGCAGTTCTCGCACTTTTCGGTGAAAGAGTTCCTGACCTCGGAACGCCTCGCCCATCCAAAAAGAGATGTTTCGCGGTATCATATCCCTCTCCAGTCTGCCCATGGGATCCTTGCTCAGGCCTGCCTGGCCGCCCTGCTCCGTTTGGGTGATCGCCATAACTGGGTTGACAACTTGCCTCTTTCTCAATATGCTGCCGATTACTGGGATGACCATGTCCGGTTTGAGAATGTATCGTCAAGCATCCAGAATGTGGTCGAATATTTCTTTGATGGCGACAAATCACACTGGAACGCGTGGCTCCTGCTTCGCAAGCGCAAACCACACAGGAGGCTTTACGGTGACAAAGCACAGGAACCACTTTTCCATGCCGCAGCCTGCGGGTTGTATGATATTGCGCAGCACCTCGTTGCAAAGTATCCGCATCATGTCAATCCCAAGAGAAGAGCGGTGTTCCATACTCCACTACATGCCGCATTGATATGGGGACAGTTCCACGTTGCACAGCTACTCTATGACCACGGTGCAGATGTCAACGGACCGAGAGGCGATGTCTGGACCACACTGCATTTTATATGTAGTTCTCATTTTGAAGATGGTTTCCCTGCTATTGCGATAGTGCGTTGGCTACTCACTCATCGAGCGAAGGTGAATGGGAAGGACTGGGATGGCAACACTCCACTACATTTGGCAGTCGATTCTGGGCGTCTCGACATCATTCGAATCCTCATTAGGAACAAAGCCAACATCGATGCCCGGGACCACTATTTGGAAACTCCGCTGTTTCTAGCAGCAGCTGAGGGACACGTCGAAATCATGCGGACACTAGTCGAGCATAAGGCTCAAGTCAATGTCAGGAATTACTGGGGTGATACTCCCCTGCACTTCGTAGTAAAACGTGAACGCGCGGATGTTGCTCAGGTGCTGCTGGAGTTCCATGTAGACATCGATGTCAGGGATTATAAGGACAACACACCCCTTCACATAGCGGTGGCCCTGGAGAACCTCGACATTGTTCAGATGCTACTGGAACACGACGCGAATGTCAATGCCAAGGATATCGACGGCGACACTCCCCTGCACGTGGCGATACGTATAAAACACCTTCCCATTGCTCGAATGCTGCTGGAACACAGCTCGAATGCAAGTGTCAATACACGGGATTCCTCCAGGAGATTGACTCGTTGGCACAAGTTGTCCACCCTCTGGAAAAGGGATAGCCGGTGGCCCAGACCTCAACCTTTGAATGCAAAGAATGAGCTGGGTAGGACTCCACTCGATATAGCTTCACAAGCCAGCCGTCCTCATAACGAACTTGTGGAATTGCTACGGGAATATGGTGCCAAGTGAGCACGGAATCCAGTGAGTTGTCAGCGTAAGCAAGAATCTGTCAGTTGTTAACTACATTGGTATATCCACCCTCAGGCTGCAGGCGACGATATAGCTGTGCTTGTACATGAGCTCGGGGTAGATGAGGGATAGAGGCCAGAGAGCGGGCATAAGGAGAAGGACGGGAGGGACGGAGCAAGTTACGAGGGTTCTCATGACTACGGACTTTCACTTGCGCGGACGTGCTCTGGACCTACATACCGTTGATCTTGTTGCACACGAATATGACAGAGGGTTCGAGTATAACGTGCATGCTAAGACTCAGAAACTCGGAGTGTTCATCTCGGGCGTCTTGTGCATTCGACACGCTTAGCATGGCAATTGGCTCGATGCACATTACATTCGTTTCTATATGACCTATCCGAGAAACGTTTATACCACCGATCCCCCACCCGTCGCGAACGAAGCGAAAAAAGGGGTTAAAAAAAGGAGAGCCATGTGATGAAATGAAAGAGCACATAGTTGAGACTGCTCCAATGAGACACCCCATGTTATTCCGCTTTCTGCAACTGCAACTTCGCTTGTGCAGAACGCAGAGTGCCTACAATGTGGGTATACGAGTCGTACATGAGCCACAGAGGAACGACGACCCAGCTAGATGGGATTCGTATTAACGTGTTGGGCCCACCATATTAAGCCACTCGAAATGGGCTCACATGAAATTCATAAACTGTCAGGTGAGATACACATTAAGATCCGCGCAGCACCGTGACCACGAACGGGGAAAAAAAAACTCACGAAAAGATAGACCCAGAGATGGAGTGGGTTCGAGGTATTGAGGGCCGGGCTGCCGGAGAGCCATTCGGGGGCGAAAGTCATCCAACTGTGAACGCGGTCTATCATCAGTTCCAATAACACTGGTTTTGGCCTCCGGATAACCAAAAGGCCAAATAAACAAATAAAATGACACGTACCCGCCGTAGAGCTCAGCTGTGCTGAGCACAACGATCCAGTAATATCGCTCTGGATTACGCCTCACGATCTGGTATACGATCCAGACGGCCAGAGTTCCCGCGCCGAACACAGTCAACAACTCGATCGAGACGACCGTGGGGTCGGCGGTACCCCAGCGCGTGTCGGCGGCTGCGTATTCTTGCCCTGTTTTCAAGTTCTCCCTTTGTAACATGAAACGCACTGAAAAATCAGGGAGAACTCACACATTTGCGCGAAAATGCCCTTGGACGTGTTCACGGTACGCCCAAAGGTGGACAAGGCGATGAAGGAGCCTTCAAAAGCGAAATGGATGAGCGCGTCGAAGGTCTGTCAGAGCGCGTTTTTTTTAAAGAAAAAGTACGATGCATGTCCATTAGAAAAGGAAAAATGAGTGGGGCGTTTTGTGGAAAAAGTATGTGTGTGGACACAGGTACGATTGTACGTACGAGCCAGATGAAGGTAAAGCGGTCCTGCCAAGACGCGTTTTTAGGGAGCAGTGCGCGCTCTGCCGTGAACGCGAGAACCAGAAGGGCCGCGACACCGGCAAGAGAGTATGCAGATGTCGCGGTGAAAACCGACTGGGTTGATGGGGTTGTCTCGAACATTTCGTCGTCCGTCAGTAAGCTGTCTCACTAAGATTTAGTCACTGGTCAGTCCGGTGTTACACCGGTCCAACTCGCACACCACCCGTATTTTCTCCAACTCGGACCGGACCGAGAAATCGAGTTCGTGAGGAACATTGATTAGTAATATTTTCCCACTACACAAACGAGTCGCACGTGATGCCCGTTTCGAGTCTCCGTATGTGAAGCTACTCAGCGAACACTACACTAGCCAGGCCGAAAGGAGGTCACGTCCATCGGATGACCCGCTTACGTTCCTCGACTATTGTGCCGCCAAGATGGCAGAGGAAACTTCTCGGGCTCACGCAACTTTACCTGACACAAGTTGGGATGCCGTGCAGGTGACAACAGAGAGATCATTTTTACTTGGTCATTTGGACTGGTTAACAAATGGTGGTGAGTATTTTTTTTTTCTCTACTTGGGCTTTTCCTAAACGCACTCCCCTCTCAGTGATTGGGCCACTTATGGAAGGAAATGATGTCAAGAAGCTCAGGACGCTGGACGCTCTGTTTGATCGCATTGCCGGACTCCCCAAGCTTGTTAACGCATTCAAATCATTTGTTGCTGTAGGTCACACATCCACCGCAGCTCACATGTTTCTCACCTATTCATAGGCCAAAGTCGCTGATATTGTATGCGACATTAGTAAAGACGAGGAGATGGTAGAGTGACTACTCACGTTCAAGTCAAATGCTTTGCTGGTCCTCTCTTTTCCCGCCTCATCCTTGTCCCTAACCCAAGACTTTCGATATGCGCTGCATGATGCATTTTCTAATGGGTTTAAAAAGCGCCACAAGCTTGCAGAGATGATTGCTCACCATATTGACAAGCTTTTGCGCAAGGGTCAAACCTCTTCCAGCAATGAGGTATTCAACAAACAGCTCAATGCCGCCCTTGGTTTGTACTGCTTTACAGCAGACAAGGATGTCTTCCGCATGTTCTATCATCGCGCTCTGGCAAAGTGGCTCCTACTTGGCCATAGCGCGAGCGACGATGTGGAAAAGGCGATGCTTAAAAAACCCAAAGAGGGTGCGTATCTCAGCACAAGCATTGTTTCTTGGAGAATCAACACACTTCCTGTGACAGACTATGACCCTGAATTTGGTATGGGTGACCATATGTTTCAAGACCTCACCTTGTCGCGCAAATGCAATGGCGGAATACCATGCACACTGTTAAGGTTCCAAGTGGGACCTTTGTACGAAGTGTACGTTCGTTCGTGAAGTCGAGAACTAGACTTGCAAGACGTGCAAGTCAAGGTCAAGGGTTCGATAAAGATGAGACTTAGTAAATGACTAAGTCAAGAGCGTTTCAGAGGTCAAGGGCTTTGGGCTTAGGGATAAGACCAAAGTGCCAAGAAGTCGAAGAGCGTGATGTCAAGAGGGTTCTCTCAGGTCTGATGCTTCTAGGCAAGCAAGGTTCTAATAGATAGAAGACTTGGATTGCGAAACAAAACTGAGACTTAAGGTCTCTAGAGCAGAAAGTACAGGGTTTATATATAAGAAGACGAGGCTATGTGCACAGCCGTAGGGGCTGTGACCTTCGTACAGCTTTCAGGGTTTGAAACATGTTTCAGGAATCAGCGAGTCATCCTGTGCATGTGGCTGTTACTTGCGGCTGTACGGTGCTGTGTGAGGCTGTATCGTGAGAAAAGTAAGTAAGCGATCTGAAACAAAGCGATCGGCAGTCCATTCACATAAGCAAAAAGGAGTCAGCAGTCCGAAAATGTATAGTATGAGTCAGCAAGCACGTGTCAGTCCATAACACCATCCCCCGTCTAAGGCGCAGTCCCACCTGCGTTCATTCACGGTCAGCGGCATAGTCCCAGTCACTCATCTCCGCGTTGATCCAGCCAGACGTGGAGCAGTCAACACCGTGGCCATACCAGAGGTAAGCCTTCTTTCGTTGGTGTAGGGGCACGACCAGTGCCAGTGAGGGTGTTCTAAGGGGACTCTACAAGCGTCTCCGAACTTGCATTGCTGGTGGGGTTCATGACACGAAGGGCCTGAATGGCCGTAGTCAGCGCACCATTCGCACCATTGGTGGAGGGGGCACTCGATGTAGAGGTGCCCGGGGTTTCGTCGCTTGCATCGACCACAATAGGGCGTGTGCGTGATCCTAGCTGCGGCGCTATCAGCGGCGGTTCCACTGCTACTATTGACGACCCGTTCCAGGCAAGTCGTGCAGTGAAGGGAATGCGTGCTGTCATGAACTGGACTCCTTGGCCACTCGTCGTTGTCAGGGTTGCCGTCATTATCAAATGCCCATCCGAGTTCGTCGTCCTGGATAGGGGAGAAAGATGAGGCGGGCGAGTTGCTGACGTTAGAGGCCGGTGAGCTTGGTAAGGAGGGTAGTTGGTTGTTTGGCGGGGAGGGGGCGGCGTCGCTCCTCGGGAGTCCACCAAAATCGGGGAGGTCCTCATGCCACGTTGACGATGCGAGGATGGGGAGTGGGGACCGCGGGTGGTCGGAGACAGGTGTGAGGTAGTCCCAAAGCGAACCTGTCGGTTTGGGTTGCTGTATGGCCCATGCTGCGAATTCGCATGCCTGGAAGAGCGATTCCCTGAGGGCGTCATCGAGCGGGGTGATTCGCGGGTATAAGGAGGGAGAACGGGGGTCGGGGATCGGTTTCTCGGACGCCGTGTATAGCTCACTGGGATAAACGGTGGAGATGCCGAACGATTGTTGGTAGATGAGCGATGACGGGTGGACTGGGCGGATGGGACGTGGTGCGGGTAGGTCATATTGGGCTGAGACATGTTGCATATAGCGAATCGTAAGGGAGTTTGGCAAAGGTGGTGTGGTGGTGGTAGTTGTAGTGGTGGGGATGAACGTTGGTGATGTCGTTTCTTGCTGAAGCAAGAGGGTTTTATAGCTTTTGGCTGAGCTTTGTAAAAGGCTGTGAGTAGTTCTGGGGCATCAACATTCTCGGCTGGTTCCCATGTGTTGTGCGCGGCGGAATAGCCTTTCCACTTCAGGAGGTATTGGAGTCTGGTCTTGTTCTTTGGTCCAATTCGTCTAGACCCTAGAACAGCTTCTACTTCGTACTCCTCTTCTCCGTCTACAAGTTCCGGTGGAGGCTGTTCGAAGTTCGGACCATGTTCGGGTGTTTCCGTATAGGGGGCGATCAGTGATGTGTGAAACACATCATGGATCTGCCATCGATCTGGGAGTTTGAGGCGTACAACTACCGGTGATATGACTTTGGTAATTGTAAAAGGTCCGTAGCGTTTTGGGGCTAGCTTGCTACTAAGGTGCGTCATTTTGAGGTTGGTTCCTTCAAGCCAGACCTTTTCTCCTACAGCATATTTTCGGTAGTGGCGTTGACCCTTCTTGTGTTCTGTGCGTTTGTGAAGGAGGGTCTGTGCGTGTTTCATTGCTGATCGGGCTTTTTCTCGGATGTTTTTGAGTTCTTCGGATCTTTTGTTGACATAGGGTAGATGGCTTGTGATCCGAGAGGTTGCGACAAGAGGGGTATATCCGATGAGGAGTTCGTACGGAGTAAATCCGGTTGTGGCGTTTGGCCATGAGTTGTGAACGAACTGGGCCATGGGTAGAAGTGTGGACCAGTCATTCATGTAATCATTGCCATAGATGCGGAGATATTGTTCTACTCGTTGGTTACTCCTTTCTGACTGACCATCTGTTTGAGGGTGATAGGCAGTACTGATATTTTGCGATATCTTGAGTTTTTGGCAGAGCCCCGTGGCTAGGTGTGATGTGAAGCGGGGATCTCTATCAGAGATGATCCTTCGGGGAATGCCGTAGTTCGGAAAAACGTTGGAGATGTATAGGTCGATAACTTCTTCCGTGGTGATCTTTTTTGTACATGGTAAGAAGACGGCAGCTTTAGTGCAATCATGATCAACAATCGTGAGGATGGAATCATATCCGTGTGATTCGGGAAGATCCGTGATAAGATCCATCGCCACGACTTGGAAGGGAACATTGGATGCTTCTTGTTCCCGTGGTTCGATGGGAGCGATGGGGGGTTTTGGACGGTGGGTAAGGGGTTTTGTTGACTGGCATGTGGCGCATCCCTTGACGTATTGTGTGACATACTGCTTGAGTCCAGGCCACCAGAAGTTGTGGAAGACTTCTATCATGGTGTTGGCGATTCCTGGATGGCCAGCGAGCTGATGGTCATGATAACGCCATAGTATATCTTTCTTCAGTTGGTCGTCTTTAGGGACCACTGGAGCGTCCGCTTTCCACCACTGTCCCTTGTGATCTTGCTCTAGCTGATGCTCTTCGGCCCATTGTTTCATGAGGTCGTCGTTTTCTTTTTGTGCTAGCCAGACACGTTCTTCGATGGAATGCAGTTCCATTGCTTGAACAAAGAGCTTGTCAGGTAACACCACAACGTCTTCATTGTCGTCGTCACCCTTGGGAATGGCGGGATGTCGTGACAAGGCGTCAGCACGATTTGTGGCGCCAGGTTTGTGAATGAGTTCGAAATTAAACTCTGCTAATTTGCTCAGATAGCGCGCTACTCTTCGTGCAATGTTGCGTGGTGAGCGATAGAATCGGAGATTGTTGTGGTCAGTGTATACTTTAATTGGGAAGGGTGAGGACAGTAACACATGTTCCCAACGAAGGAGTCCTCTGACGACTGCTAAGAGTTCGCGGTCGTAAACTGGATAATTTCTTTCTGCAGCGTTGAAGGTATGTGAGTCATAACCGACTGCTCTTGGTTTGTTATCTTTGTCTCTTTGAAGTAGGACTGCTCCAGTGGCATATTGGGAGGCGTCTACTTCAAGTTCAAAGGGTTTTGAGTAATCGGGTCGGTATAGGACTGGGTCTTCTTGCACGCGTTGAAGTAAAATTTTTAGGGCATTACTGCACTCATCGGTCCAGTCGAACTTCACCCCCTTCTTTAGAAGTGCAGTAATGGGGCGCGCGATGTCGGCAAAGCCACGGATGAAAGGTCGTTGAAAGCCAAGGACGCCGAGGGTGCTTCTAACGTCCTCCACTTTTGTAAGGATAGTGGGCCAATTGGCTAGGCCATTTCTTTTTGTCGGATCGATTGTTATCTTCCCATCACGGACTTCAATACCGAGGTATTTGACTTGTTCCTTCTCAAAGTGGCATTTTGACGCTTTGAAGAACAAGGAGAGTTCGCGAGCACGTGTGAGAACCGCGTGGGTGATTTCCCGAAGTTCTTCTAGATTGTCGGAACAAATGAGGACGTCATCCATATAGATTAGAATGCGTCCTGGGTATTTGTTGACAAGATCGGCGAAGGCGGCATCCATGAATCTTTGGAAGACTGCTGGTGAGTTTCGTAGTCCGAAGAACATCACTTTTGGCTTGAAAAGACCATAGGGAGTTTTAAAGGCGGCTTTCCATTGGTCTTCATCCTTGATGCGGATATTATGATACCCCCATCGAATGTCAAGGGTAGTAAAATATCGCATGCCATGGAGTTGTTCTAGAAGATTTTCGATGCGGGGGAGAGGGTAGACGTCAGGAATGGTATGTTCATTGACGCGTCGATAATCTTGAACCGGTCTAGAACTTCCATCTGCTTTAGGAATAAGGAACCAGGGCGAAGACCAGGGGGAGTCCGTTTGTTCAATATAGCCTTTTTCCTGATGTTCTTTAAGGAATTTCTTTGTAATTTCTTTTCCTTCTTCAGTTAGCGGATAAACTTTGCAGTTGATGATGTCTGGTGCGTCTGGTTTCAACTTTATCTCCATGTCAAATTTTCCTCGGCTAGGAGGGAAACGTTTTGCTGCTTCTTCGTCAAAGATGAAGGCATGACGCTGGTATTCGAGGGGTATTCCTTGAACAGCAGCACTCGAGGCCGTGCGTTGTTCGGTATCTGCAATAGCCCATTCTTGGGATTTCCCAGCAGGTTCTAAAGCTCGTGCGAGTAAAACTCGAGCTTTTTCTTTGAGGGCAACTGCTGCGTGGTAATATTGAGATTCGAGGCAAATCTTCGGGTTTTCATCATCTAGGGTTCGGTTTTTCCAATTAAGTCGTGGATTGAACGTTTCTAGCCATGGATATCCAAGGATAACACGGTCCATGCCTAGGTCTGTGATGAAGAAGTTTTGTAACTCTTCTAGTTTTCCCATACGGATACGTAATGTGGAAAATTTCGTGACTCGTCCTAACTTGTTTTCTGTACCATCAACGTTAAAGATCTGGATTGGTTTGTCTAGATCTTTGGTTCCAAGTCGCCATCTTTCTGCTGTTCGATGATCGATAAAATTACTGGTAGCGCCACTGTCAACAAGTGCTTTGTCTTCTTTCGTTCCGCCGTTATAGCTTGAATAAATAATAGGGACTTCCATTGATGAAATGGCATTTAAATACAAGCTATTCGGTACTAAGGCTCGGATCCAGGCGGTGAGATCAGAGCCCTTTAAAAAGACGGATCTTGGGAAAGGAATTCGGCAAGTTTGCCACGTTCTTCATCGGTCATAGCTTTGAGAGCTTTAGCGACTTCCGCATTTGAAAGTTCTTTAGAAGAAGTGGGAGTAGGGGTTGTTGTTACTTCGGATGTTTCAGTAGTACGAGCGCGTGTAGTACCGGTGGTATTGGCGTTTCGTTTCTTCTTAACAGGGCATTCTCTCGAAAGATGGCCTTGTTCTTTGCAATAGAAGCAACGTCCTTCGCGTATAAGTCGTTCGCGGTCAGGGTCAGGGGTACGGTTGTTTTGGGTGACAGTGACGTCTACATCCATGGCGTCTGGGTCACGTTGTGGGCGTGGGGCTGAGCGCGGTGGTTGTTGTTGAGGACGGCGTTGTTGTTGTTGTCCTCGCGTATTACCGAGCAGCTGAGTGATACGTCCTAGTGACCCTCCTCCTGTTGAAGTATGGACATTGACCAGCCCTAAAGTGGCTGCGCACGGACCATCGACGCATCGTAGCTGATCGTTTCTACTATAGCCTTTTTCTGCCCTTTCATACCTTACTTGGTCTACCTCTATCCCTCTTCACTCTTTTCTGGTAGATTCTACTCCACTTGGGAGCACCTGGGCACATTTTATTTTCACATGGCTCCATAGCCGATACTGTGTATTTAAGCCTGTCGCAAGAGCGGCAGCAAACCTCAGCGTTTTATCTTCTCGCGCTGAGGTAAGTTTTCTCTCACTTTTCACTTCGTAGCCTAGAGCACTTATAATGTATTCTAGTCTTAAACCTTTTCAGGTTAGCTACGAAATATCAGCGTTTTATCTTCTCGCGCTGAGTCTTAAACCTTTTCACCTCCATGGAGTTCCTTGAAGAGTTTCTGTTCTGTCCATGCAGCTGCATGTTTACGTGCTGCTGCTTGCCATTCTGCAAGAGTGTCTGGTCTCGGCCATTCTCGGTTCAGGATAGTCATGTGGAGGGGTTCTTTGAGACCGGCGCGATATTGAATAATAGTCCCTTGAGCGTCGGCTTCGAAGCCTGCTTCTTCCAGAAGGTCGTTGAACGAGGTGGTATAGTCATCTAGATCGTCTCCGACCATCCGAAGTTTCGTAAATTTTGTAAGGGCATCTTCCTTAGCGGCCGCATCTCGGAAGTCTTCCAGGAACCTTTGTTTGAAACCAATCCAAAGGTCTAGGTCATTAGGGTCTCCTCCACGGTCTAGATACGCTCCTAAGGAGTTAAGGCGTGCTTGGGCCCATCCTTCACAACGTGGTCCGGACATAAATGTGGTGAACATGAGAATTCGGTTCGAGGGATTGGACATTCCGGGGTTTCCTTGGTTTAACCTTCGATAATTTTCGAAGATTTCCATGAAACGTTTCGATCGTGATCTATTTCCATCAAAGGGTTTTGGGGGAATCCCCATTAACCCTCCTCCAGCGGCGGGGATTTGGGCAAAACCTTGGCCTTGTTGAAGGGGAGCTGCTGCTGCTCCTCCTCCACCGCCACCTCCTCCTCCACCGCCGCCTCCTCCAGGGCTACCAGGTGCTCCTCCTCCTCCTCCACCACCACTTCCTCCAGGGGAACCGCCTCCTCCTCCTCCGCCACTTCCTCCTGCACCGCTGCTGAAGACTGCACCACTACCACTTGCAGTTGCGGAAGCTTTCTTGCTTTTCCCTTTAGGTTGGGAAAAGAGGGCTGAAGCGGTGGGTGTTATTGTAGCGGTTGCTGAGGCGATTTGGAAAGGGGGGAGTAGGGCGTAGCCTGCAACTCCTTGTGCAGCTGCATGAAAAGCTCGTGCTGCGAGCGATTGGATAGGTGAGGTGCTTGTGGAAGCAGGAGCTTTGGACTTGAATATAGTATTCAGGGCGAGGAGCTCCTTTGGGGTGAGCGGGGCATTTGGGTCGGGTATCGGTTCAGGCGTCGGTTGCTTAGCAAATATTTTTCTCATTTGCTCAAGCTGTTCGTCAGTAGGACTTTCAGGTAAGAGGTCCATGGCTATGTTGTAGTTCGGTTCTTCGCCACTTCCAGGGTCAGAAGGTGTCGCGGGTTGTTTCACTTGTTCAATTGCTTGTTCGAGTGAGATCATAGGAGTATGGGAGTGGGCGCGAAGTCTAGTCCCAGCGGCCTGCGCAAGGGCTTCGTCATCGTCGTCATCGCCTTGTGTAGGGCGATCTTGTTCAGGAGATTCTTCGGCTAACACGGTGAATCTACCATATGGACTGCCTTTAGAGCTGTCTGACATGGTTCGTTCGTTCGTTCACAAATGTGAGAGTGAAAGTCTCAGTTTGTGTTAAGGTTCCAAGTGGGACCTTTGTATGAAGTGTATGTTTGTTCGTGAAGTCGAGAACTAGACTTGCAAGACGTGCAAGTCAAGGTCAAGGGTTCGATAAAGATGAGACTTAGTAAACGACTAAGTCAAGAGCGTTTCAGAGGTCAAGGGCTTTGGGCTTAGGGATAAGACCAAAGTGTCAAGAAGTCGAAGAGCGTGATGTCAAGAGGGTTCTCTCAGGTCTGATGCTTCTAGGCAAGCAAGGTTCTAATAGATAGAAGACTTGGATTGCGAAACAAAACTGAGACTTAAGGTCTCTAGAGCAGAAAGTACAGGGTTTATATATAAGAAGACGAGGCTATGTGCACAGCCGTAGGGGCTGTGACCTTCGTACAGCTTTCAGGGTTTGAAACATGTTTCAGGAATCAGCGAGTCATCCTGTGCATGTGGCTGTTACTTGCGGCTGTACGGTGCTGTGTGAGGCTGTATCGTGAGAAAAGTAAGTAAGCGATCTGAAACAAAGCGATCGGCAGTCCATTCACATAAGCAAAAAGGAGTCAGCAGTCCGAAAATGTATAGTATGAGTCAGCAAGCACGTGTCAGTCCATAACACACACCTTGGGCCTGAGCGTGCGATAGAGCAGAAGCTCACCACAATGGTCCTACAACAGAGTTTTTGGTTGTAGGCTAACATGAGGAATCAAGGGATCTGATGGGAATAGGACTTCAAATTATAATCTACTACTACAACAAAGCTGTTGACTGGCCCATGTGAAATCCTTGTGTTTGCAATTGAGTTACACCGGTGTGCACCGGTAAACTGTATCCCTAATCCAGTGGCAACCCGTCCCATGTGTACCATCAACTCCAATACTCAGGCTGTACTACAGTACTGTATGGAGAATAGCCCAGTCTCGGATGTACGGAAGCTGCCCGGGCCGTCGCTTCTGTCATAATTATACCATACTCTTTCTGGACCCGATTCATGGATGCCCTTCAGAACGCTCTAGTCTTGTAGTACAGTACTCTTAGCAGTACGGCCGCGTCTCACGGAGTCTGGGAGCCACGCGACCCGGGGTTTTCACTCAATCACCGTAGGTCGATAATTTAAGTGCTACATAAGACTGTCCGCCAAACTCGCCCATTCGTTTCTCTGAGTTCTAACTCAACTACCTCGCTATAAAGCGCACTGGTGCCTTTCCGAAGATTGGATGGCCCACGGAAGGACGGAAGGCTCCATCCAGTATGTGGACTGGGGGACGTCCAACATCCCGTCGACAGCTCGGGGGAACACGGGCATCTTCTCCCTCGGCCTTGATGATGGGTCTGGGCCTGAGAGATACTGTTCGCCAGTAAGCCTACCTCCTCCCGCATCCTGTCTCCGCTGTGGGAGACGAATACTAACCCTCTCATCGCAGGCTAGCCACTTGCACGGAGCCTCGCCTTTTGGCTGGCAGGCAGGAGATCATTTTGTCAGAGACGGTCACGTCGTGCGATCTTGCTCAAGGCGAATGTTCAGTCACACCGACCGGTTGACAGTCTTTGATAAGTCACCACTCCGCCGTTTACCATCTCTTAAGGTGATGCACAGTCATTTCTCTCTTGAACATGGACACCACTGGTCACGGACTTTAGAATCTGGCCTATATATATATTCAAAATATCATATCACGGACAACTTTACAAACTACTAAGTATTACAAGTAGATACACCTAGCATGACATTTACTCTCACGTTTTTCCATATATCCATCCGAATAACCGGGTGTTCATATCACCGCGGCCCCCCACCAGTCGCGAACAAAGCAAAAAAAAAAAGGGTAACAAAAGATAGCTTTGTGACGAATTGAAAGAAACACATATCTGAGACCGCTCCGCATATTATTCCGCCTTCTGCAGCTTGGCTTGCACGGAACGCAGGGAGTCTACAATGTGGATATACGAGTCGTACAGGAGCCACAGGGGAGCGACGACCCAGCTGGATCATGTTCGCATCAGCGTCGGGTTATCATAAACCACTCGAAAGGGCTCACATGACATTCATCAACTGTTAGGTAAGAAGCACGTTAACATTCGCGCGGCACCACGCACAGGTGAAAGGGCTGGGGAAAACTCACGAAAAGATAGACCCAGAGATACAGAGGGTTCGAGGTATCGAGGTTCGGGCTGCCTGCAACCCATTCGGGGCCGAAAGTCATCCAACTGAGCACGTGATATACTATCAGCTTCCGGGAAAACCAAAAACAAGGCCAAAAAAGCCAAAAAAGCCAAAAAAAAGACACGTACCCGCCGTAGAGCTCAGCTGTGCTGAGCACGACGATCCAGTAATATCGCGCTGAATCACGCCTCACGATCTGGTATAAGATCCAAACGGCCAGAGTTCCCGTGCCGAACACAGTCACCAATTCCATCGCGACGATCGTGGGATCGGCGGTGCCCCAACGCTTGTCGGCTTTCGCGTAATCTTGCCCTGTTTTCATGTTCTCCTCTGAAAAATAACACTTATTTATAAATCAGGGAGACTCACACATTTGCGCGAAGATGCCCGTGGACGTGTTCACGGTATGCCCAGCGGTGGACAGGACAATGAATGAGAATTCAAACGTGAAATGGGTGAGCGCGTCCAACGTCTGTCAGCAAGTTTTTGGTAAGATACATGCGCATTAGATAAAAGGGAAAAAAAAAATAGCAAAGGTATACTGCACGTACGAGCCAGATGAAGGTAAAGCGGTCCTGCTTGTTCCAAGGCCCGCTTTTAGGGAGTAGGACGCGCCCCGCGATGAACGCGATGACCACCACGGCCGCGAATGCGGCAAGAGAGAATGCAGATGTCTCAGTGAAAACCGAGTGGGTTGACGGGCTTGTCTGGGGCATTGTGTCGGCTAGCCTGTCTCTTTGATCGGCTAGTTGTGGTTGTTACTTTTCGACGATGTGACACGGTGACCAAGCCACGGTCAGGTTTTGAGGAACTGCACCGCGTGACGTACCAAATTGAGCCGACGCAACGCTACTTCTACACCCGTGGGCACCGCGGTGAGCGCTTGAGCGCTCCTCACAGAAGCTGCCCATCGCTTCTTCTCACTTTCTCATCACGAGCAAGGTCTGTAAATTACACGTGCTTTTTTCCCGACCCGACTCACGGAGGCCTTCCCACGACTGGGACGGCCCTTCAGTAGTACTCTTGTAGAAGTCTTAGAAGTACGCCCGTGTCATACGGAGTCCAGGCGCGGGGAGAACTCATCTGCGTGGAAGCCACGCGACTAACGGAAGTCAGGGCCGACGGGTCTCGGGGCTCGCGGATAGCCTCTAGTACCATGCCTCCAGCTTAGGCTTCCAAGTGGCACTGCCACCAGATGGGAGCAAAAGACAAAGGCGTCGCCGCGTCGATACTTAAAGGGTCTCTTCGGATCGGGCCTTCTTTTCCATAAATCAAGATTTACACTATCGCTCAAGGTCTCGAATTGTATAATGTAGGTCCTCGGAGGAGTGAAAGGGTTACAACTTAATTGCATCGGTGTACGGACCGTTCCCGGATTCCAGGAAGCACCCAAGCTTCGTTGCTCCGGCCGGGCCATTGTCTTCCCGATTTATCCAAATGTCCCAGCATCAGCAATGCGAAGAGTACGGTAGTGTACATGAACACTGTGCTGAGAGGTTTTCGAGATGATGGGATGACAATGATGATAGTAGACACCGCGAACGCCGACCACGTGTTGGCCCTTATCTGATCGTAGAAATACCAATACAAACAATGAATGAAAGTAAGTTACTGCAGAGGGCCCGGGACCGTGCCAGAAGAGTCTCACTTTCCCGGCCATTCGACGACCTCTGCCGCCGATACCATGTGTTCTTGATCATCGTCGTCTTCAAATTTGAGTTTGTAGTATGTCGCCCCGGAATTCTGTCCCTAGTCAGTGCAATTCGGCAATGCGTCCGCAATCGATCGACGCTTACTCGTCCCTGGGTCGGAATGTCCCGAGGAGATGCGATCACTTCTGCCCGGTAGAAACAGCTCGTGTCTGGGTATAATGCCATTACCGTTGCGCCGGTAGGGAACTCTTGGTAGGCGCTTATGTGTGCTGCGTTGCCTGGCGGGGCATCCTTGTCAGGAAGAGGGATGATCGAGATTGGAGTAGATCTTAATGAAGCAGGATATCGACTTTTAAATAACGTGTGAGTGAAACCCGGCCCTTTGGCACGACTATCATGACCACGTACAGCGGCTTTCCATCTTCCTGAGGCTCGATGTCTTCCACTTCGTAGCTGGGTTTCTTTGTTGAACAACACTTCGAAGTGCTGACAGACATCGAAACTCACCGATACTTGTCCTGGTGAAAGGATCTGACGATCTTTGCCATGATCCAGGTCATGTCTTCTGAGCTTGCGCCGTCGGCAGCTTTTCCTGAGCTCGGTGGATGGAAAGCAACCATTCTTCCTTCTTGGAGAGGCAGCTGCCTCAATAACGTCTCCCTAAGTGTTTCACGGCGTGCTTTTGTCTCACGCAGAGATGGTGTGGATGGCTGAGGCCCAGCAGAGCCTCGTTGCGTCGGTGTAGCACCGTGGCGCGTACTGGCCGTTAAAGCTGGCGTTGAAGGAGCCGATGATGATAGAGGTGAATGTGGACGGGGACGTTTAGATCGTTTTTCTGTGAACAGTGATTAGTTCGCTGTAGAAACCCAATGTAAATGCCATGTACCTGGGAGTGTCTCTTCTGAAGCTTTTCGCAGGGCGATAACCACTCCGAGCCGTTCAACGGCCTCATCAATGGCCCTAGACGCAAAGAATTTGAGAAATCACTTGTCGCGCACCATGACAAGACGTATGTACTTGGCATCTCTCTCTGATTGTGCCTTGATATCGTTCAGACCCGAAACGAGTTTCTTATAGTTTGCTCTTATGGTCTCAAATCCTTCCGTTGGGAAAGCGTCATCCGCGGGCCATATATCAATCAAACGATTAACGCGAGCGATAGTTTCCTGGGTTGATGAGTTGAGAGCAAGGTTGGATAACGCAGAGATGGAGCTTGTAGCATGAGACCAGCAATCGATCTCTGCGAATTTGAGACGGAACATCGGTGAGCGCTCCATACGCTTGCACATCCGGACATGTAGTTCCCACCTTCAGTAGAAGCAGGCCGCTTCATTATACCACGTCTCCGTTCCATGACGAGTTGAACTGTTGAAATAGCAAGCCTGAGGTGGTTCGATTGATGCCACGAGGTGTCGTGCGCTCCGATGGTTTGGCGCGGCTTGCCACCCCGCCGAGATCTAATTTGAGCCAAGGCGCTCAGCACTTTCCAAATCCGGCGAACCTACCCTGCCTTTGACCCTTTCATGCCCTCGCCATGCAGCCAGTTCCCGCTACTGACCAGGCGTGGAAATTATTATTTCGCCTCGTCGGAGTATCTTTTATAAACCCCCCTCCTTTGTGAACTTCCTCTTTCCGCCTCCCCCCACTATTTCAGTCATGGACTTTCTCTCTGACTTGTCCCCTTCCGCGCACATGCCCGTGTTCAATGTGCATATCAATAATGAAAGCGCGCAGAAATTGTTCCAACAAGAACTCCACGACGACGTCAACCATGATCCTTTCACTCTGAGCGCTGCAGGCAGCGTGACTCCCCCTCCCCTTCCTTCGACCTGTCAGCCCACTCAGCCCATCTACAACTTCAAGCAGGACCAACTGGATGCTTTCTTCAACACATACTTCTTCACCAATACTAACGCAGGCCGTCACTCTGGTGCTCTCGACTCCAATCATCCCGTCAATGATGATTTCCAGGACTTGGGATTGTCTTCCTCCCCGTCGTCGTATGTAACTTTAGCGTTCTGTACTTTTACCTTCTGTCATCTCACCGCGCATCTCAGTCCGCCCCCATCGTCTTTGACGTCTCCACTTGGCGAAGATGTACCACTGCCTCTTACTTCCCAAGAACAGCTCTTATTCCTTTCACCTAGTCCCCTTTCATCGAGTAACCTTGGTGTTCAGGACCTAGACATCCATGCCCAAGCCTATCAATACACCAACTCGACATTGTTCTCGCCAACCGGTATATCCCCTCCAAGCCAGCCGCTCCTCCTGTCCATTCCTCTGCCTGATGTACCAGCAACCGCCGACGTTCTCAACATTGCAGCCCAAGGTCAACAGGGTATCGGGATCGATGACCTCACCGCCCAGCAGGGCAACTGTCTTGCTGCTCCTGGCCTCACGGAGACAACGACGCTTGGCCTGTATTACCCAATGACTTTCCAGGGACCCAAAACTTCTCCTCTTTTTATCCAAGTTGAGAATAACGCGTCCCTTCGCTCCTCCTTTGAGCGTGCACCTCCCGCACCTTCCGCTGCTGAAAGCCGGAAGGTCCGGGCCGTAGGTCCGGCCTCGAAGAAAGTCTCCAAACGCGCCGGACGCGACAAGACGCGGCCCTCTGATTCGGTCACTACCACTTCTTCAGGCACTTCTACGGGCACCAAAGTCAATTCCGTGCTCAAATGCAAGGACTGCGGGTTTTCACAATCAACGCAGCGCAAGGGGGACTTCAAGCGCCATCTCAAGACACATTCAGACAAAGCGAGCAACAGGTATGTGTGTTGCGGGATACCCGTTACCCACTGGAAGATGGCTAGCCTCCCCCCCGGGTACACCGTTCGTTCGTACAAGGGTTGCGACTTTTATGGGGGGTGTGGCAAGTCGTACTCCAGGATGGACGCTCTTCAGCGCCACCTTGGAAAATCGCACTGTGCTGGCGGTAGCGCGAAAGAACACGAGATCTGGAGAGAACTTTATCTCTAGGCCGTCGCGCCCCGTCTTCAGGAACCCAACGAGTTGGAAATATTCGCGCTGTGGCATCACAGAACCACCCCTAAGTTGTCTGTCGTCATTCTCGCTGTCCTCGGCGTCCGTATGCTAACAAGAAACGGCCAGGTTATCCCCAATGCTACTTGGCATCGTCTTTGGACTGTTCGTGTCCGAATTTGAGGTCCATGTACTTTTCGTAGCTCTTTGCCCTTTACGTCCCTTTACGCCTTGCCCTTGAAAATGCCATGTCGCGCTGCTACACCTTTCCAGATCCGTCTAATATAGTATGTAAACCAACGTCCTCACTCTTCTCCCTCTCTAGCTGTATCGTTATAGCCTGTTCGTGCTTTGCGTTTACTGCTCATTCATACCATTATTATTTTTTCCTCCGTGTCCCGCTTATAGTATTCCAACATCCTACCTGCTCTCGCACTTTTATGTTCCAAGTTTTGAGCCATGTTAGTGTTGTTTGAACAAAGAAATGAAAGACGGTTGACAAGTTCGTCGGTGCAGCAAAAGTGGGGATATGAAAAGTAGCTTGATCGGTACACCGTAGAACGAGGATGCCATGTCTTTGAACGCGAATTTCCCGAGTCCTCCCAAAAACTCCCAAAAGCTTGAACTAAGACCGAAAGATGACGAACCATGTGCCATATGGCTGCGTCGTTCAATTGATTATGGAGAAAGTAGTCAGTAACTAGCACTTTCTGTTGGCACGTGAGAAAAAGGAGCTCGACGTTTAAATAGGAAGAAGGCCTCGCTCTGGTCGTCATTTCGCGGAAAGAACGTCCTACTAGTAGCCGTCGTGGCGTACCATGTGCCAGTGTTGGACTGGAAACCATATATAGTAGAGATATCCAAAGATGGTAAATGAATCGGCTCGAAAACCGCTCGAGCGGCTTATCTGCCGTTTAGCTCTGCGGCTCGGTTTGAATCGGCTCGGCTCGGCTTGCACCTGCCTAACACAGTAACTGGACAACAATGCAACTTGAAGCTAAGTTAGCTTCAAGCTTCAAGTTTGTGGCGCGCACCCAGCTTTCGTTGTTTTCCCACCTATCACGATGTATCCTCAGTGAATGAACCGATAGATACGTGGTTATTCTTCTAGCAGGTACTGCGGCAGGGAACGCACAAGTCTCTCATGCTCGAAGTAATTTGTTCTCGTTGGGATGACAAGTGCCGACGATCTTTGATTCCCAAACAAATTGCAGGTTTCCCGTCTCGTGGTCTTTATCAAATTGGGGCTCTTGTAGAGTATGTTAGAAGAAAATGATGGGGTGTTGGTTGCAGCCCCAGAACGGGGAACCGCCCGCTGCGCCGAGGAGGCAGCCACAGCACGAGGGTTGACACCGTGTCAACCACGCACCATCCGTGTATTCGCTGATGGGCTGACTCTATTTTGAAATAGGAAGTAATGAAGCCTGGCCCTTTTTTACATCACTGTGGCTCGCAGAATCCACTGGCAGTTCAAGTCCTCTCTAGTCCATGTTTTGGAGGAAATGTACGCTATCGTCCCCATAGTCTCAGAGGGTGCTTATGTTGACCTGTTATCTAGCCTGTCGATAGCCGTCGGCGCTGTGTATTCCTCGCGGCCGCAGATAAACCTGCGGCGATTGTAGTAAGGAAACAATGTGATTCTCTCTTCACAATAAACTTTCTATCTCAGGCTACTTCTCAGCAGCATCATCCGTTTGGCTACTTAGTGCGTGATGCGCATCCCTTGATCACTTTATCATTCTCCTTCTTGACTACTAGTTTTAACAGCTTCCTCGTTGAGGGCTTTAAGACCTTTCGTTTCCGTTTAGTTGCGCATTGACATTCACCCATTTTCTAATAATCACTCTCTGAAAGACCATCTGTCCGTTGCCCGGGTCAGTTACCGTTTGCTTCCTATGATTGCGCATCAAGTGAAGAGTTCCAAAGAAATAGATCCGACGCCTCTAACGGTCACGGCTGCCCCTTCGCCTGCTCAGGTCAACTTAGATAACCACATGACGAAACTGTATTATATATTCCTGTTGTCGGTCCTAGAAATGACATCACTCGACCATGGGGGCTCAATGTTCACGACACCTCGTCATGAAGGAGGACGTATTCTCTATTAGAAGTCCCAAACTTTAACACTGGATAGGTAGTCAGCACTCGCACACCAATCTTCACACATTTCATGGACGCACCGTCGCTCGCCTTGAGCTCGTAGTAGCGTGATGTTGGAATGGCTTCGCCATTTACATGTGTCCCGTTAGTTGATTCGAGGTCAATCACGAAAGGCCTATATACGTCACCATACATACGATAGCACAGTGGAGATGGCCTTACTTTATCACGCCCTTAGAGCTCCCGAATTCATCCTTCTGTTGAACAAGCCGGTCTGTGAAGAAGGCAGTTGAACCAACCACACAGTAGCGGACATCAAGCGACGTACATTGAATCACGGCATGCTGCTTCGAGCATGATGGATGTTCGAGGGGTATGTCTGTAACGGTGCGATCACGACCTATCAGGTACGCGCTTTGCCTGTGTATGTGGAGCAAATCTATGTGACTCAATCGTTAAATAGATGTTGGGCACAGCCAGGGCCAGAGAATGGGAGTGGAAAGAAGGTCACATACCGAGTTGTTCGTCTCCTTTGAAAACGTAAAGCCTCCACCCCACCAGGGGTTTACGAGCCTCAGGAGGTTCATTGTACTTGAGCAGAGTGCTCGTTCCATCTCCATTTTTTACCGTGTTTGTTGCAGCTGCGAGCAAACCCGATGGGGCGAAGTTGGGTTTCGTTTTGTCCTCCAATGGAGCGGATGTTGAGCGGGAACGCGGACGAGAATGTCGAGGAGAAGCAGAGCGCCGTGAGGAGCTCTCGCGTTCTCCATCACGGTCACGGCGGCTGCGGTCATCTCGAAAGCCTCTATCACGGTAGTCCTCCCGTTTCGAGCGGTCATCGTCGTGTCGGTTTGTATATTGGTTGTCTCTGCTCCCGTCCCTTGTCCGTCTGCCATCATCACGGCCATTATAGTCACCCTTTGTTCTCCGCCTGTCATCGCCATCATCCCTTCTTCGTCTGTCCTCACGATAGTCTCGTCGCGTGTCCCTCTCCGAGACCCTTCGGTCTCTGCGGCTATCGCGTGGTTCCTCGTCTGCACTGCGTCTGTAATCGTCCGATTCCCCCCATCGACTGTGGTACCTGTCCCGGTTTTCAGGGTCGCGATGCCTTCCTGACAAGTCTGGTAGGGGAGAGCGTCGTGACATTGTTGAATAGGAAGTGGCTGTGGGGAGTTAGAAAAATAGGGTTAGGGGTACCTATCCGTCTGAAACGGAATCTAGTTATGGGGCCGTCAGACGGCCCGCCTAGTTCGCCGAAAAGCAGGTCTTTCCCCTCTCTAATCTAATGTCGCACCATCACTCAGAGAATGGCGATACTACACGGGTCACTCGGGAGTCGAAGGAGCACTGCGGGTTAGGTGATAACTTTAGCCATGTTTCTCATACACCTTCCCCTTCCACTGCTACTCTACCTCTCACTGAGGCTGCGGGAAATGGGCACAGCCCAATCCCAGCTGAAGAGCCTGGAAAACAAGATACGGATAGGCGGCACCTCCCCAATGCTGTTCTCGAGCCCTCTGCCATTTTTCGAGATTATCTGTCTCCTGGTGATCCTGTTGATGCGCGCCGAGCCTCAGATTCCAGTGAGGCGACCCTTTATGATAGGACTGAAGAGGAAATGCAACGATCTCTCAAGAGTGTTTCTCTATCATCTTATCAGCATCCGAATGATATCGTATCGCCTCCGGACGCATACATTCATGGTGTCCCTCCACGCTCAGGTGTCTCACATCATTTTGGTCATAAGAGGTCACCAAAGAACACAGACTACAGTTCTGGCAACGAGGACAATGCATTACCGAATGACCTCACTCATCAGCCACCTCGCCATCGTGGTGTAGTATCGAATCTCCTAGAGCTCTCTCACGTCTCAGACCCGGCCCCGAATCGTGGTCATTATGGATTTGCTGCGTATCGTACAGGGTCTCTTGGTGAGCCGTCTGGACGAGACACGCGCCCGCGTCTTTCACGTTTGTATTCACTTGGTGGATATGATGCTGAGGATCCAAGAATCACCGGTGCCACACGCGAGTCACTGGATGATCCCGCAGACCTTGAGAGGAATGTCAAGGAACGGATGGGTCTACGGTCCATGAGCTATAAGCAACGACGTAAAGAGGCACAAAAGATCAAGATTCGCTTCTTTGTAACATGTACGTCGAGTCGAGTTTTTGTTGGTTCAAGTTGATGAACGCTCACTGTTGATTATGTGAAGCGCTCCTGAATCGCCAGGAATTTATTATGAAGCTTGCTCGTGCGCTTATGACGTTCGGCGCTCCTTCTCACCGCATCGAGTCTCAGCTCGTCGCCGCTGCGCGCATCCTCGAAGTTGACGCAGAGTTCATTCATCTCCCAAACATTTTCCTTTTATCATTTGCCGACCCGGAGACGTGTACCTCAGAAACACACTTCATCAAATGTTCTGGTCGTCTCGCGCTCGGAAACCTGAAAGAGGTGCACCAGATTTACCGCCAGGTTGTACACGACGAGATGAGTGCGAAGCGAGCCACTGATCATCTCGACTCTCTACTTAATTCCAAGCCCATTTACGGCGTCTGGACCCGCTGTGCAATTGCCTTCTGCCTGTCGGCATTGATCTGCCCGCTGGCATTTGGAGGGTCATTCGTTGATATGTTCATCGCAGGGTTTGGTGCGCTTGTGCTCAGCTCGCTGCAGCTCACAGTGGTCGTGAAAAGCCAGCTGTATGCGAATGTGTTCGAGTAAGGACGTTCCTATCACTTTCCTTCGCTTCTCAGTCTGCCTTCTACAGGATTAGTATCGCCATCTTCATCTCATTCCTGGCCCGCGCGTTAAGCAGCATCCACAGCGAGCTGTTTTGCTACACAGCGATCTCGTCGGCTGGGATTGTCTGTATCCTTCCGGGCTATCTCATTCGTAGGTTTGTAGGTCTGCGCCTGTTTCCTGGCTCACGCCTTTATAGTCAGCAGTTCTCTGGAGCTGGCTTCAAAGAATATGCTCTGCGGCTCTGTGAAGATGGTCTACGCCCTGATCTATACGCTGTTCCTCGGCTTCGGCCTGCAGATCGGCTCTGACTTCTACCTCTTGTTTAATCCCTCGGAACGGCATCGCCTCTCCTCTCTTGCAAACTCGCTCTTGCATACCACTACCTTCTCGGGTACCTTCGTCTCAGCCAATTCCACACGTTTCGGCGAGAGCAAGCCTCTATTCGGTACCTTCGCGTTTACAAATGGGACATCGCTAAACGAGATGCACATCATCGGGGGTGCCATCGCTTGCCAGAGTTCCCGTGGTATCTGCAACCTTTCCCATTTTGGTCTCAGTTCATCACTGTGCCTGCGTTCTCAGTGCTCAGTTCTCTGGGCAACCTCCAGCCGTGGCGTTCCTGGGACCTTGTTGTCATGGTCGTCATCTCATGCATTTCGTTTTCGGCAAACAAAACGGCAAACCACTTCATTTTCAATAGATCAGATGTTGTGTCCGCGATTGGCGCGTTTGTTGTGGGGTTATTGGGTAACGTGTACTCACGCCGATTTGGAGGCACGGCGTTCACAGCTATGGTCACCGGTGTGCTATTTCTGGTTCCGGTCCGTATATCGTTTTGCTCTCAGGTATTGGCGAGTCATTAAATGGATGGCGGTATAGTCTGGGCTGTCTCAAGCTGGGGGTCTCACGGCATCTGGCAGTGGCATTGACATTGGCGGTGCTATGATTGCCGTTACGATTGGTATCACGGTAGGGCTGTTTATGAGCCAGGCGCTCGTATACACGTTCGGGACGCGGAAAAACGCTGCGATCTTTTCATTCTGATCTCGATGCATGCAAAACTTGGAGTGATCGCTTGTGTCATCCGTTTCTCAGTATTGTGCGTAGATTATTGTTTGATAAATTATGTTACCAGTGTCGGTGAAATGAAATGTCCGTCATCTCATAAAAGATTAGTTGCCGGGAAAAAGCGAGTGGAGGCAATTGCAGGATAAACAAAAGGTGCGGAATATCTACCACTAAAAATGTCTTGGTAATCTCACGGACAGGGAACGGCACTGTCGTCATTGTCATGGTATCGTTGGGCTTTCTGGTTCGAGGTCTGGGCCGCCGAGAAAGTGCGTCGAGGGAAGCCCTTTAACCTGTTTGACACGTGCGCCTTGTGCAGCACTGAAATGAAGGGCTGTGCCATCTACGGGGGAAACGAGAGCAGAGTCGGTAATGTGACGTGAACCTGGAGCGAGGGACCGATATACGAAGGCACCGAGAAAAGGTTACTGTACTCGTGGGCTCAATTACGGTAAGGTCAACTTTAGTGCCGAAAAGGAAGGCATAAAGCTTGAAGCCAATCAGTCGAAGCCAGACTGGAAGCTCGAATGAGTGGAGAAAGCCCGAGAGGCGAGAGATAAGTATTACGGTGGGTGAGTGCACCAGGAATGTGATACAGTGTTAAAGACGACAGAGTCACTAGGCTGTGGGTAACGGGTTTGGTGGGGCCGGCAATCCATACCACCGACCCCGACCCCGGGTCCTGTCCAACACTAATTCACTCGCCTAACAGAACAGCCGATCGGAATCTGAAACATGGCGTTGTGACATAGCGTGACTGACATATAGATTATCGTTCTCCGTTCAGGAACCGGGGCCCGGGTTCAAAAGAGTATTCATTCTTTCACCAATGCACAACGCTATCCCACACATGGACAAGTCTTCACGCTCCACGGTTCGGCCATCATGGCGTTTATAAACGTGAACAAAGGCCACTTGGGGGTTCCTCTTTCTCCCGCTCATATCGAACCTCAATATGGCTATCCCCCTTGTGGCAAAGTCGACGGAGACTGGTAGAACCCCTCCCTCTGTCGGGCCCGAGGCCTATAATGATACCGTGGTTCCACCACCTTATGATGGCCGCCGACGCACCCTTGTCCTCTGTTTTGACGGGACGGGCGATCAATTCGGCACAGATGTACGCTCATGACCCCTCCTGCCTTTGATGTGCGCCCCACCTGTGTCTTACTGTTGATCAATACCTCCTTTGTTTGTAGAATTCGAACATCGTTCGGTTCTTCTCGATGCTCAAGAAGGACGATAAGAGTCAGCAGTTGGTCTACTACCAGGTTCGCACATGTGCTTCTTAGTGGTTCGAGAAGCCCGTTCAGACCCAACGCTCACAGGCTGGCATTGGGACATATACCATTCCGGAGATCATTACGCCACTCGCTGCAAGCGTCGATAAGAACTTTGACATGGCTTTGGGGATTCACCTTGACGCACACGTGATGGTGTGTTTTGCCGTTGACATTTGCGCGAGATTAGGCACGCTTATTGCCTCACCGCTCGCAGGAGGCTACGAGTTCTTGATGGAGAATTGTTTAGTTCACCGGATCCTCTTGCGCTGAAGAGTAGTTGGAACCAATCTTCGCCGCTAGACCACGCAGAGGATAAAATATGCATT
>WTXI01000137.1:0-98722 GCA_022376515.1 Lactifluus volemus
AGCGGGACTCATTCAGCTGATTTTCGCACGTAAATTTTCATATTTCAATGACTCATTGTAAAGTGCTGGTAGAAAGGTAGCGCAAGTTGTGTTGGGGATACGCAAATAAACCCTGATGAGACAGGTTGTTGATAATTGATACGTAGTCTACTGTCCAACTTGTAGAGCCTGGGAAAAAGGTTGGATGAGGGCAATTTCAGAGGAGAGATGAGGAAATGGACCTTCTAGTGGGTCAAATGCGTGCGTCCTTTGAACCTGCGACGCTCAAGAATTTTGCGGCCGCCTACTGTACGTTTACGTGCAAGGAAGCCGTGCTTTCGTTTACGCTTCCGTTGAGATGGCTGGTACTCAGTTCCGCGCGACCGATGACGGGCATGCACAACTAGTGGTGTGAAAGAGGCGTTGAGGAAGAAGAAAGGAGAGGGAGAGGTCGTAGGAGGGTTGGACGCGGAAAGGGGAGAAGCGAGGCGAATGACGAAGTTGACCTCAAGAGAGCCTGTTGAAGGATTGGTCGGCGGGGAATGGGACCGGCAAGAATTCTGGTGATTTGGAATAGCTTCAAACTATTGAAGAAAGACGAGCGAGGCATCCCTGTGTAGGAGTGAGGCGGTGGGCCCGAGTCAGCTGCGGCTGGTTTCGCAGTCACGTCGGAGATCTCCGAAACCCAAAACTCCCTTTTTTCATCACCACCACAACTGTCTACTGCGAATCATCCATCCACAATGTCGCGTTTTTTCAGACAAGCAGCCGATTCAGACTCTGAATCATCAGACTCGGAGGAATCTCTCCTGAGCTCAGACGAGGACGCCTCCCCAGCAAAGCCAGCGGCACCAGCAAAACCAGCCATGTCCCGTTTCCTTCGTACCGCCAATCATTCAGATTCCTCTTCTTCTGAATCAGAATCAGAATCAGAAGACGACTCGGATAATGAAGACGAAACACAAAAAGAGGCAAAACCGAAATCTCGTTTTCTTCGCGATTCAGATGAAGAGGAGAGTGACGAAGAGGTCAAGCGTGTCGTTAAGAGTGCCCGCGACAAGCGTCTTGAAGAGATGGAAGCTACGGGAAGGACAATGGATAATGCTCTCAAAATCAATGACTGGATAGCCATTTCCAACGGCGAGCACCCTTTCTTTTTCTCTATGCAGTGCCGCTCATGTGTGTCGCGTATTAGAATATGACAAATTGGCTCGCATGGTGCAACGCCAGCAGAACGTCGCAGAGCCGATCCCTCCATTTTACATTCGGACTCTTATTGGGCTCGAGGCGGCTCTGAATGCGGCGCTCGCAAAAGAAAAAGAAGCGAAAAAGAAGATGAATGCGAGTAATGCGCGCGCCCTCACGGCCATGAAACAGAGGGTGCGAAAGACGGTCAAGGAGTATGAGAAGGAAATCAAGCATTACAATGATGTATGCGTCCCTTTCAACTTTCTCACATTGTAATCTCCTGATCACCCTCAGGACCCGGAGACATTCGAACAGGAATACGCTGCCCTTGCTGTTCCACAAGTCCAAGCCCGACCGGAAGTGGTCAGAAGGCCCGCTGGAGTGGAAGGTGAAGACACGGAAGAATTTACCCAAATTGGAAAAGGTGGGAAACCCACTCAGTATACGTCCGAGGGGATATACAAGAGTCTCCAGGCCATTCAAGAGGCTCGTGGAAAAAAGGTGAGCCTTAGATTGTCCCCTACGGTCAAGGTGTTGACACCCCTCAGAACACAGACCGTGCTGATCAAATTCGTACTCTCGAGCGGCTTCTCGAGGTCGCAGTTACACCATATCAGCGGATTCGTGTTCTACTTGCTCTGGTCTCGTCACGCTTTGACTACAACGCCTCCATCGCTTCTTATATGCCCATTGAGATGTGGCTTTCTGCTCAACGCGAAATCGATAGTCTCATCGGCATTCTTATCGATGACGTCGGTTATTCAGTACAGGAGATAACTGACGATTATGACGACCTTGTCGAACGTACCCCCGAGAGTGAAAAAGATGGTGTTGTCTGCATACGCGGAAGCATTATAAGCTTCGTTGATCGATTAGATGACGAATTCACTCGCAGCCTACAGAATCTGGATCCTCACGGAAATGAGTACGTTGATCGATTAAAGGATGAGAAGGGTCTCTACTGCACAATATGTCGCGCAGAGACCCTTTATGAGAAAAAGCAGCTTCCGGATCCTCTAGCTCGGGTGGTAATGCGACGTTTGGAACACATATATTCCAAGGTTACATCACTTTGCCTGCACCTGTTTAATGCTATGCTCATTCATGTTCCTTTCTACAGCCCGACACCGTTCTTACTGCACTTGAATCGGCAGTCGCTACCTCAAATATCCCAACCAAACTTTCCCTTGCCTCTCAGTCAACCCCGTCAGCGCTCATTCATGCTCTCTGCGCTCACTTGTACAAGTCCAGGAACTCCGTTTTGCGTACACGTGCAATGCTTAGTCATATTTTCCACCACGCCCTACATAATGACTTCCACACTGCACGGGATATGTTGCTCATGTCTCACTTGCAAGAGACAGTCTATTCCATGGATGTTGGCACGCAGATCTTGTATAATCGGGCCGTCGTACAACTCGGACTTTGCGCCTTCCGATCTGGCCTTATCAAGGAAGCTCAATCAACTCTGCAAGACATATTTGCCACTCAGCGGGTGAAGGAACTCCTTGCACAGGGTGTGCACCAGCCGCGGTACCAGAGCCTCACTCCGGAGCAAGAAAAGGCGGAGAAGCAACGTCAGTTGCCGTTCCACATGCATATCAACACGGAGCTACTCGAGGCCGCGTTCCTCGTCTCTAGCATGCTTGTGGAAATTCCTATGCTCGCGAGCATAGACTTGGAAGAACAGAAGCGCAAGGCCATCTCCAAGCCCTTCCGCCGCCTGCTAGACTTTGCAGATCGTCAGGTGTTCACGGGACCGCCGGAAAGCACTCGGGATCACATAATGCAGGCTAGCAAAGCACTGCAACATGGCCAATGGGAACAGTGCCGTGACTTGATCCAGGACATCAAGATCTGGAGCCTTATGCCCGAGGCTGCCTCTGTCAAAGAGATGCTTGCCAAGTAAGCGAACGAACTTCATGTTTTGCGCTTGTATTGACTGAATGAATGTTCCACTACTTTTAGGCGCATTCAGGAAGAAGGCCTACGCACCTACCTATTCACATTTGCGCCACATTACAAGACCCTGTCGCTGGCTTTACTTGAACGTACCTTTTCCCTGGATCGTCGGGCGGTCAATTCCATTGTTTCGCGGATGATCTGGACTGAGGAACTTCCCGCTTCCTTGGATCAGTCTGCTGGTGTAATCGTATTCCATCGCGTGGAGCTTACACGGCCACAACAGTTGGCGCAGATTCTGGCAGAAAAGGTTGGAGCGATGGTGGAACAAAATGAAAAGGCGCTTGACATCCGTCTTGGTGGAGCGACCGTCTGGGGTGATCGGGCAGATGGTCTAAAGGGAGACAAACGCGGTGAACAAGCGCAGGAAAGGAGAGGGCGTGGAGAGCGGAGAGGTGGCGCGAATACGCGCGGTACGTATAAAGGTGCTTTGAACTGTCCATCGTGCATATATTCACATGAACTGTCTTCATTAGGCTCTAGGGGTGGACGCGGAGCACGCTTCGCACAGGGACTCGGAAGTCAAATGACTAAGACACGATAACTCATCTGTGATCACGCTTATGTGTTTTCGTCCTTGACCTTATATATATACTAGCAGAGACCTGTGCTTTACAAGAGGGTTAGTTGCTTATAAGAAGGGTGTCTGCAGAGCTAAAATTACCTTTGCTTGTTACCTTGCTTGCAAGGTATCAAGTGGTTGAAAATTGACTGTGTGTGTTATGGATTTATCTGGACCTGTGCCTCCCTGTAGCCTCATGTTTTTCATTCTGACATCATTCTTGCTTATGGACAGAGCCTAGCCCCTGTATGACATAGGATGATGCATTCATGACTCATAGTGACTCTTACATGACATCATTAGCCTAGAACTATGATAATGTTGTAGCTAGACCCAGGCTCATGACATTATTACTGATGTCACTCACCCTTTTCCCTGTACAGTATACTGTATAAGACTCCTCATCTTGTGTCCTTGCTCTCCAGCTTGGACTTCTCTCTAATAGTATGCCTTGCAGATTCAGTGAATTCTATTGGTCTGGATCATTTCTGATCTGTCTTCTACTTAGTGGATTTACACAATTATGTCTTATTTTGGAGTTTGATATTTGTATTTTGATATGCTTACAATATCTTTTCTAATCGAGATAATTGGGATATTGGGCTATCTGCATGATATACTCATTGTTCCAAGTTCACTTTAGAGAACAAGGTTTTATGCCGATTTTCTTGTGATTTGCCCCCCCCCCCCCCTCCTGTGAGAATATTCATTGATATCATTGCTGCATCTCAGCATCCTATGGAGTTTGCCACTGCTTTACCTGATTATATGTGATGATACAGTTTCCTTATTTAAATATGCATGCACATTGCATTGAGATTGTGGGAAAATTCACCACTAACATTGTGGCTGTTGCTGATAAGTTGCACATGTGGGTTGTGTGGGTATTGTGGGAAAATTCATTGCTATTGTTGTGGTAGTTGCTGGGTTCCCCATTGCACATTGTGTTGAGATTGTGGGAAATTTCACCACTAATGTTGTGGCAGTTGCCAGGTTCCTCATGCAGGTACATGTGTAGTGGGTATTGTGGGAAATTTTACTGCTATCATTACAGTAGTTGCCAGGTTCCCATGCACATGCACATGATAAATCAGAATGAATTGAATTATCTCCATTTATATTTACAGTTACAGCTCTATTCTACCCTCAATTCTAATTGGTCTGACCACACATCATGCAACCCAAGTTGTTCTTGATGCTCACTGTGTCTGCAAACCCAACTACTGCAGTCAACAACCTAGTGTTTTAAGGTCCAGTCTACTAGACTGGAAAATAGACCGAAACTTAACTGAACCTAACTGGAAAAGACCGGACCATCAGTTACAGTTAACTGCAGTTACAATCAGTTAAGTTAAAGGTTACAAGGTTTTTGAAAAACTCATTTAACTGATAAAAACTGGTTAAGACCGGTTAAGACCAGTTTTCTGGCATCCCCTACCTGTTAGCTACTTGCCCATACAAAAATCTCATGAATCTGATAAAAACTGACTGACATATGATCAAAACAATCTTTATGAGCATTTTCTGAAACTATCCTTGAAAGATATCATCATAAGTCTCTCAATTGTTGGCCAAATTTGATGAACCATGGCTTAATTTGATCACACAACTTTGGGGGATATTATTTTGCTGATGTCAACCAGTTATAACTTGCAAAAAGTCCAGTTATGATCAGTGATGACCAGTTATAATCAGTCATAACCAGTTATCAGTTAAGACCAGTTAAAACTGGTTAACTGGACCGATTTTAACCAGTTACTTACAGTCTATCCATTTTTGGACCAAAAAACCGAACCTAACTGGACCTTAAAGCACTAACTGTAGGACACCCTGGAATCTCGAAAACCTTATGCACAGTAGAACAGGGCTATTGGTGGCCCGATATGAAAAACTTTGTTCGACAGTACATGAAGGGGTACACCACTTGCCAAACCACAATGAGCAACACAGTCCGTCCTAAAGTCCCCATCTACCCAATCACCATAAAACCAAACACATTGCCATTCGAAACAATCACACTCAACCTCATTGTAAACCTCCCACCGTCACAGGGTTACGACTCCATCCTAATGATTACTGACTACGATTGTACAAAGGCGGCATTCTTTCTCCCTTGTACTCAGAAAATTGATTCTAAGGAGTAGCTGCCCTCTATGCCCAACACGTCTTCCCTCACTATGGAGTCCCCAAAACCATCATATCAGGTCGCGATATAAGGTTTACCTCAAAGTTTACGACAGACCTTTGCAAATGACTCAAAATAAAATAAAACATTAGTACAGCATACCATTCCCAGATGGATGGCCAATCAGAAAGGACAAATCAATGGCTAGAACAATACCTTCAGATCTACAGAAACTTCCAGCAAAACAACTGGGCATGATGGCTTCCACTTGCCCAATTTGTACACAACTCCTGGCCCAGCTCCACCACTGGAAAAACCCCCTTTAAGCTGCTCATTGGGTTTACCCTGTGGGCTCAGGAACAACAAATAATGGACCTGGCCCTGCCAGCTCTAGAAGAGCAATCCACCTATCTCTGAGGACTGCGGGAACAAGCGCAAAAGGCCATTCAACAAGCACAGGATATGACAAGAAAGTACCACAAGCGAAAGAAGGGACAGCGCCACTTCTGACCTTTCACCAAGGGACAGCTCGTCCTACTCGAGGGAACAAACTTAAACCTACCCCATCCAACAAAGAAGCTTTGACTAAAGTGCTTTGGACCTTTCCATATTATCAAAGTGGTCTCACTGTCATGGTTTGCAGGGACTGTGGCTTAAAGTGAGCATCGTTTCTGGGCTGACTATTTGCTGTGGTGAGTCAGACAAGACTAGCAACACCAAATAGTAGGTCCAAGAACACGCAGGCAAGTTCCTGTGAAGGATAGACTTGACTGTGTGAACTCTTGGTGTTCGTATCGCATGAGACAGATAGCACAGACTGGTGCACGTGATGGTCGAAGTTGCCATTCCTAAAGAGGATAGACGGTGGCAGATGGGTGAATGATGATGTGTGGGTTTAACCGCAACATGGGCATGAGCATACTGGGGTTAGAAGGGATCTTTCTAGCCCTAGTACGTTAGTGTGAGGTTGAACTAAGGTTCAATACAAGCAGGGCACGAAGAGTGGGAACTACTCTTTGCAACACGCTCATAATAAGGTTCAGGCGTCTGTGAGCTTGTTCTAAAGGTAATTGACCATGCAAACAGATGTCTGATGGTGGTGTGAAGTATCTAGATCAAGGTATGAAGAGGGGATTCACAAGACAAGAGGGGAAGATGCGATGTGAGTGTGAGCAGAAGACAATGAACTGTGATTCTAGATAAAGCTGAAGCTGGGGCTTTAGCTCGTCTACAGGGCCCTATTTATGTGTACAGAGGGCCAACCAACTATCCTACAAGGGTTACAGTTAAGTAGCATAGTCAAGACTGTTGACTAAGTACCTGAGTTAGTTCTGATGACTCAAGAACTGACTCAGTGTGTCTGACTCAAGATCTGAGTCAAGAACACTGACTCAAGATTTGAGTCATGCTACCTGAGTCAAATACACATCCAAAATGGTAACGCACAGCCCCTAGAAGTCAAACAGAGGGGGCTGGCCAAGGAATGGGATCCTAGGTCATAACACAAGGCGAAAAATTGACGGAAAACAGTAAGAAATGGGCCAGATGGCCTGCATAACTGTAACACTCGCCCTATGTGTACAAATTGGACTTACCACCCCAATGGAAGATCCACAATGTCTTCCATGCCTCCCTTCTGACCCCATATTCAGAAACAGCCAAACATGGCCAAAATTTCACTGAGCCACCCCTAGATCTGGTTGATGATCATCTAGAATATGAAGTCGAAGAGATCCTCAGATCAAGAAGGTGGTGCAGGAAACTGCAATATCTCCTGAAATGAAAGGGATATTCTGATGTGGGAGCCAGTTGAGAACGTCAATTCCCCAGAGTTAATCTGAGAATTCCATGAGGCAAATCCCGAAGCTGTGAGAACTCTGGAAGTCAAGGGGGATATAAACCCCACTCTTGACCCATCATATGACGCCCTCAAGTGTCCCTTCACACAGGTTAACACCTCTGCCTCCACTGTCGAGGATGGTCATTGATCTGACCAGTCCATCTCCCCCTCCTGCTCTGGTGAGGAGCCCCAGCTATCACATGAGGACTCCTACTCTGGCTACCCCTCTCCCATCAGCCCGCATGCATCAGTTATATTGGACACAGGCTACTCCTGACCTACACGAGGCCATGTTGCCCAACCTTATCAACACACCATTCATACCAGCGCAGAGCCCGACACCTCCACCACGAAGGGCAAGGCTCCTGCAGATGGTGGCGCTCATGGACTCTGACAGGAACACACAGGTGTTTGGAACAGCTTTTGTGCCCCCCAATACGCGCCTCCTCCACACGGCATGTGGTATTACCCTCAGCAGCTTTCCTCCCCTTTAGCTATTGCCTGGATCCCGACGATCCCGCCTCCACTGCTGCCTCCCGTCCAGTATCCAACCTGTCACCATTGCGGTGCCAGCCAGCCAAACCACCCCTTCAACCTCTGCCCCACCGATGTCCACTGCCTGTACTGCGCAGGCAGACACCTCAGGTGCAACTGCCCATGGCTGCATATCCTGTGCACGGCCACCAACTGTTTCTGTCCAGACAACCATGACTTCGTGGAGCTAAAAGGGGTTCACAACCCAATTTGGCAGTGCCTGACATCCCTCGTCTTGCATTGTCACAATTACTGAGGCGCTGGTGGCACAGTGTCCTTGAGAAGGGAGGTACTGTTACAATTTGGCACATGATCAGCTTATGTATGGACCTCACATGATCGTGGGTATCTTTTTCACTTCATTCCAAGACAGTCTATGATACAGATCTCTGAATCTCTCTGAGGTATCTCTGTAGATCTCTATAGTTTCTCCTTCCAATCTCCAATATATTATTTACAAGGCATGTCACACTGTGACACACCTGGGACTCTATGACTCAGCATCACACCCTAGGAGTATATAAACCAGTCTGTTGTAGCTTGTCTCCTTAGACTTCGCTTTGTCTGCAATCAGACTAGTTGAACCCTCTTCCCTTCTTTCCCCTTTAAGTCAGACCTCCTGACCGTTGTCATCCAAGACTTAGTCTCGTCTTGTGATTGCCCTTGACCTCTTCTTTGACGATACAGTAGAGTGCATCCGTTAGCGTGACACTCTCCTCTATAGTAAAGCCAAGGGAAGAACTTGAGTGATCCTTGTCGTACTGTTAAGGTTCCAAGTGGGACCTTTGTACGAAGTGTACGTTTGTTCGTAAAGTCAAGAGCGAGACTTGCGAGACGTGCAAGTCAAGATCAAAGGTTTGGTAAAGACGAGACTTAGTAAATGACTAAGTCAAGAGCATTTCAGAGGTCAAGGGCTTTTGGGCTCAGAGTGAGACCAAAAGTGTCAAGAAGTCGAAAAACGTGATGTCAAGAGGGTTCTCTCAGGTCTGATGCTTCTAGGCAAGCAAGGTTCTAATAGATAGAAGACTTGGATTGCGAAATAAAACTGAGACTTAAGGTCTCTAGGGCAGAAAGTACAGAGCTTATATACAGAAGAGTGAGGCTATGTACATAGCTGTAAGGGCTATGACCTTCATATAGCTTTCAGGGCTTGAAACATGTTTCAGGAATCAGCGAGTCATCCTGTGCATGTGGCTGTTGCTTGTGGCTGTACGGTGCTGTGTGAGGCTGTATCGTGAAAGAAGATAAGTAAGTGATCTGAAACAAAAGCAATCGGTAGTCCATTCACATAAGCAGAGGAGTCATCAGAAGTGAGTCATTAGTCCAAAAATGTACAGTATGAGTCAGCAAGCACGTGTCAGTCCATAACACATACTGAGGCTTAGTGCCATGCTCAGTTCTCCTCGATCACTACCACAGCACACGCCATGCGCCAAGGCCCCTCTGAGCCTTGACAAGAGTGTCCATCATGATTTATCCAGCTGATGTAAACACTTACCATCTTATACCTGTGACACATGGTTCCTCCATCAATGACAGTTCTCTCTTCATTTATTCCTCACAGCTCATGTGGGCCTATTAACAGTGAGGTAGGTGCCATTGTTTTGCTTGAATGGACATTTTTAACATCCCTGTTTTATAGCTGACTGACCAGAAAGCTGCAAAGCTTGACCTTAAAGATCTCCCCATTTTTGAGAAGAACCTCAATGCACTCATTGAGAGGTATTTGGAGGATTTCCCAGAAGAATCTATGAAGAACAATGAGATCTCACAATATGCTGCCCACATTGCTCAAGCAAACATTACTCAGGACACTTGAGATGGGCATATTCAGTATGTCTTGTGGGTTCCAAGTTCTCTTTAGAGAACGAGGTTTTATGCCGATTTTCTCGCAGAAATTTGCCCCCCCCCATGGGAATATTCATTGATATCATTGCTGCATCTCAGCATCCTATATGGAGTTTGCTGCTACTTTACGTGATTATATGTGATGATACAGTTTCCTTATTTAAATATGCACGCGCGTTGTGTTGAGATTGTGGGAAAATTCATTGCTATCATTGTGGCTATTTCCGAGAGTGTGTGAGTTTTATTTGAGGCTGCGTTTTGGTGAGTCAAGTGTGGGAATTGTCATTGCTATCATTGCAGCTATTTCTGAGAGTGTGTGAGTTTGAATATGCACACACATTGCGTTGAGATTGTGGGAAATTGTTATAAATTGCAATTGCACTCCTTCTGAAATTAAGCAGAATGGTGCAGCATGGAAAAGAGTTGTTGCGGAAAAACATGCTGAGGTTATTGATGTTTGTTCACGAAACATGCCAGCGACTTCAAATGCTTTCTCTATGGCCTGTGTAGTGAATTCACAGTTTATACCTAATGAAGTGCATATTGTTGAAAAAATCTTATTTATCTCATGCATATGAATCAAGAGAATGGTGTCATATGATTGAAGAAATAGAGACATCCTTCAAATTGAATACAGGACAGGGTTGTGCGTTTCATATCATCGTTAATCATTCCTGTGGACCCGAATTTGGACAATTAAAGATGTATATCAGTGGAATGGCAGGTACTGGAAAATCACAGGTACTTCATGCTATCTCAGAATTCTTTTCATGAAGAAATGAGTTGTATTGCCTTCTTATATTGGCCCCCACCAGAAGTGCTGCCGCATTATTGGGAGGTTCTACTTATCATTCTGTACTTGGTATCAGCTCAGATGGCAACTGGTTATCTAATGTACAGCTCTCGCAGATAAAAACTAGATTAGTAGGTGTTCAATATATTTTCTTAGATGAAGTTTCTATGTTGTTGTGTAGAGATATGTATCTTATCAGTGAAAGGTTGGCACATGTATTAAATAATCTGGACATGCCATTTGGAGAGATAAATATGATCTTTGCAGGTGACTTTGCTCAACTACCACCTGCAATTGGTGGTGAATATACCTTCCTTTACAGTCAAACCACAGGCAAGATTGTGACAGCATTGAAGGACCAACAGGCTGCAATTGGTAAGGCTCTATGGCATCAAGTCACAATGGTGGTTATTTTGCACCAAAATATGAGGCAGCGTGTTGAATCTGTTGAAAATAGTGCCTTCTGCGAAGCCCTTTCCAATATGCGATATAAAATGTGTACACCAGCTGATATTACCTTTCTTAGATCTCATGTTTCGAGTAATCTACCTGGCAAAGCTTGTTACGGTTATGCGGGCTGTCTGGCCCATTTCTTATTATTTTCCATCTACCTTTCGACTTGTGTTGTGATCTAGGATCCCTTTCCTTGGCCAGCCCCTTCTGTACGGCTTCTAGGGGCTGTGCGTCGCCGTTTTGGATGTGTATTTGACTCAGGGATCATGACTCAAATCTTGAGTCAGCATTCTTGACTCAGATCTTGAGTCAGACGCACTGAGTCAGTTCTTGAGTCATCAGAACTGACTCAGGTCCTTAGTCAGTAGCCTTGACTTCGCTACTTTACTGTGACCTTTGTAGGATAGTTGGCTGGCCCTCTGTACGCATAAATAGGGCCCTGTAGACGAGCTAAAGCCCCAGCTTCAGCTTCATCTAGAATCGCAGTTCATTGACTCCTGCTCACACTTGCATCGCATCTTCTCCTCTCTTCTTGTGAATCCCCTCTTCGTACCTTGAGCTAGGTACTTCGTGCCACCATCAGACATCTGTGAACTTGTTCCATTTCCTTGAAACTAGTTCCCAGACACCTGAACCCTAATACGAACGCACTGTGAGAAGTAGTCCCCACTTCTCACCCCGCGTCTGCCCTCAAACCTTAGTTCAACCTCGCACTAACGTACTAGGGCTAGAAAGATCCTTTCTAACCATAGTACACTCGCACCCGTGTTGCGGTTGAACTCGCACATCGTCATTGACCCATCTGCCACCATCTATCCCTTTTAGGAATGGTAACTCCAACCATCGTGTGCGCCGGCCCGTACTACCCGTCTTGCGCGATACGAACACAGAGAGTTCGCACAGTCAAGTCTACTCCACACAGGACCTTGTCTGCGCGTGCTAGAATCAACCATTTGGTGTTGCTAGTCTTGTCTGACTCACCACAGCAAATAGCCAACCAGAACGACGCTCACTTTGAGCCACGGTCCCTGCGAACCAAGACAAAGCTTCAATAAATGATGATTGTTTTTGAAATGTGTCAATCATTCCTTCTTGGTCTCTTACCACCATCACCATTGATTTTTCCCACAATGACTTCCCCCCCCATTACACCCACTGCAACCCCCAGGTTTCAGTTTCCCCCTCCCTCTCCCTCAGTGGCACCTCCCTGGCCCCTCGCAGAAACACGGCTCCCGCTCGAGCCCCTGTTAAGACCACAGGACGAGATTGGCTCTTCCAATTCTCATGAATTTTCACCTTCATGGGTTTTCACTGAGACTCCCGTTTCTCAGCCCATTCAAACGCCCACCTTGGATACGTTGGCTGGCGGGGCAGAGCCCTCCCTCAAACCTCGCTACTTCCCTCCTGGGAAAAGGCTTGCAAAGAAGAAGGCACTTTCTGGGGATGACGAACTCTCCATTTTTGACATCCTCAACACCTTTCGTTGTCATTGGTTTCTCTCTGTGGACAACCTCAGGGCGAATGCCCTCTCAGCCCAAAAGGCAGTGGACAGAAAATTTTCTTGGGTTGAGTTTGCTCCCTAGTTCCACACTCACCTGGTCAAGTGCGCTGTCGCACTTGTGCCTCACCCCATCGATAAGGTGAAAAAGGTGATGTTCAGATATATCTTAGAGCTTCTTAACGGGAAAGGCCCTCAAGCCTTTTTCGATCTCTCAAAAGGCCAGCAGAGAGCTACACAGGCCCAAAAGGAGAAGAGGCGACTCTTACAGAAAAGGATCTGCGCATCGAGGCGAGATTGCCAAAAAGCGGCCAAAGAAGCTGTTAACAGCAGACCACAATGGCAATGCCCAACCTGCAGATGGAAGTTCATGTCCCGCAAAGCTGCGAAGTGACACTGATGCCCTATTTCCATGGAGGAGAGTGGAAAGAGTGGGGATGCAAAAGGCAAGGGTAGAACCTCCGCCCACACGAGGCCGGACAAGCCAGGCCCCCCTAACCCTCCCACCACCCCCTCTAACATGGTCACTCCATTGGCCACCACTGCCCTGCAAACTGCGACAATGCTCAAGACTAAAGCTCCAAATAAAAAGAAGAAGCAAAGCACCTACAAATAGCCAAACACTCCATCCAGCGCTGTCGAGGTGGCATCAACAGGTCCCACCCTGCTCTGCACTTTGGTCAGAGAGTTTGCATCTGACCAGTGTTCCGAGGGTATCTCCGACCAATGTTCAACTTGGCTTAACACTGAGAAGAAGCGAAGGACCAGGAGAGGGCTAATGGACTCAGTAACGTGACAGGACTTGAGTAGTGGTACTGTCAGGACTTGAACGTGGTCTATAGGATGTGTGTACCCTGAAATCGCTTAATAAAAGTTATTCTAAAAAAAAAAAATGTGTCAATCATTACGTGCCTAAATGCACTAAAGGACAAGATTAATTGGTTAGGTTCATTATGATTTGCAGAAGAGTCGAATCAGAAATTGGTGGACTTCTTTTCTATAGATTCACTACCTTCAGATGATGTAAAAGACGTTAAATGTAAGAAGAGGAACATAAGGATAAAGTTCAGATCAAAAGGGGCTTATGATGGGAAAATTACACCAGATCTTCAGAGGGTTTTGTGGGATCAACCACCTTGTGCAAATACAAAACTGATACCTGGAAAATTGTTGCTTTGTGTAGGAATGCCTGTTATGATAAGAAATAATATTGCAACAGAAGTTTGTATCATGAAGGGACAAGAAGCATTTGTGTACGGATGGCAGTTACAATTAATAAACAGTATCAACACATTAGATTCACTTTTTGTCCAACTCAAGGATCCACTGCTTGATGTGAAGCTCAATGGTCTCCCATTAAATGTCGTTCCATTGACTAAGAATAGTATTACTACTACTTGTCATTTGCCAGATGATTCTTCTATCAGTATGTCACATTCACAGCCTGATGTGTTGCCTAATTTCGGTATGACTGACTATGCTTCTCAAGGAAAAACATGGATGGACAATGTGATAGACTTGAGATATATGCGAACACATCAGGAATATTACACTGTGCTTTCACATGGAACAAGTGCTGCAGGAACTTTGATATTAGGTGGGTTTTACCTCTCTAAAATCATGGGAGGGGCTTTGGGGGCTTTGTGACAAGAATTTCATGAACTTGAACTTCTTGATGATATTACAATGCTATGTTTTGAAAACAAATTGTATGAAAAGGCTCAAAGGAAGTGTATCCAATATGGAAAACTAAGTGTCTTCAGAATCATTTGTTCCTGTTGGTTTGTAATGGTGGAATAATAGCTGTGTGTATGATGCAATACTTACAATACTCTTCAATGTTTGGTGTGAAAACCCAGAGACAATATTGTGTGCATGAAATGAACTGGGCAATGAACATCTTGATTTTTTGATCACTGTGTTTGAATCACATATTCATTATCATATGGGAATGAACTTTTATAATTTAGAGAAGATATGGGATTTCATGAGGCATCAGTTTGTGTGATTAGATGGTGAATTTGCATTTGGATGTTATACAAGTGTGCATGCTGTCATGAATTGTTTGTTAATTTCTCTGTTCCCTGTTATGAAGTCACTCATTATGTGTCCTAATAACCATGAAGTGGACAGGGATGAACGCTTGTCTAATTCGTGTGAGATTATGACACATGCTGCACCCACATATTATTCCGTACAACAACATATGGATAACTTTATTACCCCATCATCTTCTGTATGTCATGGATGTGACAAAACTTTGATCCATTCATTTTTATTTATATTTCACCCACCTATACTAGCAATTGAATTATGGGGAGGATTACGTGCATTAGACATTGTTTTGAATATTGAAGCAAGTGGTTCATTCTGCTGGTATAATTTGTGTGGAGTAATCTACTCTTTGTGTGAACATTTCACATCAAGGATTATAACTAATAATGGAATAGTATGGTTTTACGACAGAATATTCACAGGAAGTTGATTGATTCATGAGCTGATGAATATATCTTCAATTCCTGTAACTGATTCTATTTTGGTGATATATGTTTGTGATATGTATATTGTCTAAAATAAAGTGCTGAAAGCCATTAATGGATAATCTGTACATCAAAGAAGGGGGGGGGGGTTATGAACTGACACGTGCTTGATGACTCATACTGTACATTTTCAGACTGATGACTCATTTCTGCTGACTCTTACTTATGTGAATGGACTGCCGATCGCTTTGTTTCAGATCACTTACTTACTTTTCTCTCACGATACAGCCTCGCACAGCACTGTACAGCCGCAAGCAACAGCCACATGCACAGGATGACTTGCTGATTCCTGAAACATGTTTCAAACCCTGAAAGCTGTACAAAGGTCACAGCCCCTACGGCTGTGTACATAGCCTCATTCTTCTTCCATATAAGCCCTGTACTTTCTGCCCTAGAGACCTTAAGTCTCAGTTTTGTTTCGTAATCCAAGTCTTCTATCTATTAGAACCTTGCTTGCCTAGAAGCATCAGACCTGAGAGAACCCTCTTGACATCACGCTCTTCAACTTCTTGACACTTTGGTCTCAGCCCTGAGCCCAAAGCCCTTGACCTCTGAAACGCTCTTGACTTAGTCGTTCACTAAGTCTCCTCTTATCGAACCTTTGATCTTGTCTTGCATGTCTTGCAAGACTTGCCCTTGACTTCATGAACGAATGTACACTTTGTACAAAGGTCCCACTTGGAACCTTAACAGGGGGGGAGTTAACAAATTTGAAGCCCAAATCATCCTTAATACCATCAACCCACCATTGTGGGATTTGAACTGTTGTTTCATGTTTTACTCTTTCATTAGCATAGTATAAAAAGTAGTGCATGTCATGGGACAGTTCTGCAATGTCAAATAATAGGATGATCCATCTGACCTGTTATTGCGATGTAAATGATCCAGTAATGAAGCTCAACGAAGTTAGAGAATTTACCAAAGGATCCACTTGTCATATGATAAAACATATTATTCATGTTAAGTAATTGAAATTGAAGGTTTATTTAATTCTAAACATGTTCTCATTTAAACATAACACAGTGTAGAAATAACATAGTACATTTTTGATATTGTTTATATACACAGAATACCTTACAACCAAAGCTAACTATCATTTTGGCAGTTGTACATATGATAGTTTCAATATATATATGAGAGAACTTGGAAATGCCATACAAAGTAATGGCCCACTAGCTCAAGTTTTCATACATATTCAGGCTGAATATATGGATATCACACCAGTATCATTAAGTACTACATTAATTTCCATAGGTCTCGTGACCCTACATGGGATCCATTGAGAGTTTACTGGAAAACCCCCCATGACATCTGTGATTTCATTACCTTTAAATGTGAGAGCAAGAAAGAGGGCTGTGAAGGTCACAAGGTTTGTGACTTTCATGATGGACCCACATTCTCACTTATATGTATTACACAGTATTAGGGATCAGCACGGGTGAACCCGTGGGTGCCGAGAGGCTGACCCACACCCATACCCATATGGGTGAATGACCCATTAACCCATGGGTCATTCTGATGGGTTAGTGTGGGTTGAGGTGGGTATGGGTCACCCATGCGGGTAGTGTTGCCACGGCTCGGCTAGCTGTGTAGTGTTGCCACGGCTACAGTAGCCAGGCTGAGCTGCTAGCCATTTTTAGCCACATTGTTTGCTTGTTAGCGAAGCTGCACCATGGGACCCATGTCTGGCTTGAGGTCATTCATCATCAACAAGTTTACACCCCAGTGATCAAACTACAGGTCTACAACAATATATTCATGATACATCCCTACAGCAGGCTACATGTACCTCAAAAGCCCAAGATGCACGCATCAAGCAGATCAACGGGAAACTTGCCCCCCACCAGTGGTTCCTTGTACGAAAACACAGTCCATCTTCCAAATAGATATTCCCCCAGTCCCCTGCCATAAGCGCACCCCATTATCAAGACCACCACTTATACATAGGACCTCTAAGCAGTCACAGATGTCTCTCAGACACACACGCTCGGCGCAGGACAATGTCTTGCGTTGCCAATTGCCGGGCCGACCAATGCGACTGCTGACGGACACCCCGGTATGAAGAACACAAGCGCACACACATACACAGACGCGGAGACCAGATGTTTGATACCAGGCAAGATATAGTCGTCCTTTTTCTGCAGGAGGACGAGGATAAAGCTGATGCCCTTGGCATCTCCGAAACGCTTGATCGTCTGCGAGATGCTCTCGATCACGCGTCGGCGTCCTGGGGGTCCTTGACGTGCAGGAGCACCGCGGTGGGCAAGATCGCCAGTGGCTCGTTGCCGACGCCCATCCCGCTGTTCTTGCACTTGTTGGAGAACGCCTTGATGAACCCTATCAGCCTCTCGTCCGTGGGACCCTTGAACGTCAACGCCTCCACGCCGTCGCGCACGACGAGTTTGATAATGATAAGGAAGCGATTTTTTTTTTTTTACGCACCTCGAGAAACGCAGCTGGAACTGCTTCGCATAACCCCGTCCGATCACAATCTTCCTCGAGTTCGTGTGACTGCACGCGTGTATGTCCGTCGAGTTCGGAATCGTCCGTGGTGATATGCACCTAAGATGAAAGGTGCGGAAAAGCAAATGTCAAGTGGGCGCAAGTCAAGAACCGGACAGATGCCAATTAAAGGGCAGGAAAAGAGAACGCCGGAGATAAAAAAAAATAATTGTCAAGCGTACCAGGACAAGGTACAGAATGGAACCGCGATAACTCTGAGCTCTCATAGTCATCTTCCTCTGCGAATGGTGAAGATGGAGATAGTGGGGAAGAAGCCGGGTTGGTGCGCCGAGATGGAGTTCTCTGTGCCGAAGGAGTGGTCCCGTGGACAACCTCGCTATCGATAACGGGGGAAATCGTTTGAAGAGGGCGCCGCGGAGACGGGGACGGTGTGCGTGGTAAAACAAGGTTCTGTAGAGATGGTGAGACAACGCGCGAGCGACGAACGGGAAGGGGTGGTTCCATGCTCTCTGTCGGAGAGGGGAGCTGGATGAGCACAGGTTGAGAGGGACCCAGGCGTGGTTGCGCATGCAGGGAAAGGAGAACAGCAGCGACGTCTTCTCGCGTTGTAGGTGACTTTGTGTTTGGTGGGTATGACTTGTTGTATCTCGAAAGAGGGGCATGGGAGGGTGCAGAGGGACGGATGAAGGCTTCTTGAACAGGAGAGGAGAGTATATCGACATGAGCATCTTCTGCATCCAATGGTGCCAGAGAGGGTGCGCGAGAACAGCTGGACAAGAAAACAGTGAGGGCATCATCACTTGTGAGAACAGGCTCATGCTCCAAACCATCATCACTATCAAGCCATTTCGGGGGAGGAGAGATGAAGTTCGTGGGGAAGGAGGAGGATATTTGTGCGATCGGGGACAACATTCGGGGAGAGGGCGGTAGAGATGATTTCCTGCGGTACTTTAGAGGAAATGTATTAGTGGCCATGGTTGGAACTGGTTGAGGACGGAGAGACGGAGTCCCATTCAGTTCACGTGCACAGAACCTTCCAATTCGTCATACGGCCGCCCTGGTGGAACCTGACGTCCAAGATATTCCAACTGCCGTTGGCCACGCGCAGTTGTCCCTTGCCGTACGTCACCGACGGCGCCAGAAGCTCGCGGCCGGGAACGACGATCATCTGGTTGGCGACCTGGATACCGAAGGCATTGAGCACCGGTATGGTTGATTGTGAGAGGCCCAGGCGTTGGAGCCCGGTCTCTATGATGGACCGATTCTTGGCACACCACAAAAACGAATGGGAAGGGGGGTGCAACAGCAGGTCTACCCGAGACAGCAGGACAGCTCGTCGATGCTATCCAAGATGGAGGAGGTGCAGGATGAGTGGATGAGCTGCCCTCAATACCGATGGGGACGATGGCTTGGAGTAAAAAAGGCATTGGTGTGCCCTGACGACGAGGATGACAGACAAAAGGCATTACAGGGGATGCTCGACCCGCGTTTGCAGCACAGCGGCTAGAGAAAAGAACATTAGCACTTTTTTTAACAAGAGGGGGTCCATTGATACGTACCGTTGAATGCTCAATCTTTGGAGCTTGAGACCACCACGAGCTCTCCATGTCTCCATGTCATCCATCGCTTTCCAACCTGGGCTAGGCACAATATCTGGGTGAGAAATATCGTCTTGCAGTAGTGTCACTACACATAGGGGCAAGCGCGGGGGATGGGAAGGCACGGCCGCCGAGGGCGAGGCATCGGAGGGGGGACTCAGCAAGCAGCTCGTCAGCCGTTGCCATTTGAACCTCAAGGCCTCTGTTACTCACAGGGCTCCTGTGGTGCATGACCGCCACAAGACAACGTGATGCGCCCCAGAGATTGAGGGCGATACGGATGCGGAAGAAGGAAAATGCGAACAAACAGAAGGATAAGAAATCACTGAGAAAAGAGGCGTCAGAAGCTACCGCACACCAGCGCCACCGAGCTCATCATCTTATACGTCTCTCAGACACGCGCGCTCGGCGCAGGACAATGTCTCGCGTTGCCGATCACCGGGCCGACCAATGCGACCGCCAATGGACACGCCAGTATGAAGGACACGAGCGCACACGCGTACACGGACGCGGAGGGACGACGTGCGAGCGTACCGCCCGGTTGCGCGTCGTCACGCAGCATGAGTGAGTGACGTGCGTCGCGGACGCGCGGGGCGGTGTAGACTTACGAACGAGAGCGTGTTGCGCTTTGCAGAGGCCGCTGAGGAAGGGTGTGAACATGAACCTCACTCGGAGAAGGCTGAGGACGACGTCGCAGATATTGTACCCGTGGAGGTCTGGTTCGATCTTCAGATAACAGATGTGATTCATGATGCATGGGAGTAGGGGTGCTGGAAGAAGGGGTGCTTAGACCAAGACAGGAATTTACTTCACCAAAATAATGTGGACGGTTTGAGGGCTCACTTTTTCACCATGCCACCCTCAGCAACCCCTTTGAGTTTAAGGGAACTGCCTGGACAAAAGTCATAATCAGACATGGTTGTGAGAGAGAAGGGGTGGTCGGCCTTGGCTGAGTGAGAAAGAGGCCCGCATGTGGCGACGAGAAATGGGTGGGTACGACAACGGCTGAGGTGCGGACGCCGGGGGAAGCGGACGACGAAAGGGAGAGAAGGAAAATAAAAAATAAAAAAATGTCAGTGTGAGAAGTCGGAAAATAAAAATCGCGACGCACCGTTGACCATGCTTACAGAGGTGCGGGAGTAGGACAGGCTGCTAAAGGGCAGCAATGGCGGCAACAGAGAGAGAGAGGACAGCGAAAGGAAGGAAGTCAGTGACAAAGAGAAGAGCGAGAGGGGAAAGGGGGGAAATCAGCGACAGTGAGAAGAGTGAGAGGAGGGGACGCGGGGAGAGAGAGGGGCGAGAAGGGGGAGAGCGACACCTGAGATTGCCAGTGGAGTCAACTCCTAGTCACGGCTAAGTCGAAGTCACGACTCCTGGAACCAATTTCTCACGATCAGCTTGGCTAATTCGCGGTAACACTAGCGAGATCTGCAAAGCTGAGATAAGCGGCATGGGTAGTGATATGGGTGGTGACCTGGGCTTAACCCGGCTATGGGTCAGCCCGAGTCTACCCACACCCATACCCAAGCATTACCCAACCCATAACCCACATGGGTTACCCATACCCATGCTGATCCCTACACAGTATGCTACAGTGATGTCAACTTGTGCAGCACTCACCTTTTGGTACAGGACAACTTATCCCAATGAGAGTGTTTCTGAATGGCAGTATGATAGTAAGACTGGTACCTGGTGGGCCTCATTTTTCAATTGCTCAGTTTAATTGTTGAATGATCTTGCATTTGCCTTAACTATGGACCATGGTCTTCTTACTCGATCTTAAACTGTCTCCATGTTTATGGTTGGGCTTGAAAAGATAAAGGCCAAGGCAGGTGAGGTCTCACAATTAGCCTGAGCACTTACACTGGACGACATGCACCAACTCTATGATAAATGCACAAGTTCAAAGGACAAGTCCCTCTATGAGAGAAGATGGGGAATTATTTATTTTGTAGGTGTCTCTTATCTGTTCAAATTAAACTGATTTGATTGGGTTATTTACAGACAGCATACCTACTAGCATGGCTCATGTTTCTACACATTGATAAGGTTGTTAACCTTGAATTTGAGAGTATTGAGATAATCCCTGATGAACGTGAGCAAATTTTAAATTCATTCCTATGACATCTTGTTTGAAATTGATCTATATGAGATCTATCAGGTTCACACTTGGAAGTTGCATGAAAATGACCAGGATGAAAAGATCTGCCTAGCTCAAGCTCTGATCCATATGGCAATGCTCTATGGAGAAGATGTTGAGCTCTCTGGACCCCTCTTTATGAGAGTAAACAGTACAGGAGCTGTTATATAGCCCCAGTCTGTTGTGAGTTATATATGTCATGTGTTGTCATGTCCTTACTTTTTTCTCCTTTCAGACCAGTGCAATCCTCAGCCATACACTCTCTAAGAACCTTCAGAGCCTTAGATACCTTTCTTGTGCCCTTTATGGTACCCACTCATTCTGCCAGGGTGGCTGCCAGCACAGAATCAAGAACAAGGGCTGGTCTGTGGATATGGTAGCCACATGGGGGGGTTGGTCACAGGTTGAGGCTATTATAATGTTCTGCTACTTCTATTCACCAAACAACAACCATGAGTTCATGGATGATTATGACTGTAATGATGGGAAGTGCCCTTGTTACTTCTAGACTCATTTATCACATGTAAATACAGTCGAACCTACCTTAACCCATACACAAGGTAACCCATAAACTCCGAAATCCCATGGCTTTTTTGATCCACCAAGTTGGTGGGCGGGGAATTTGAGACCATAACCCATAAGTCTCTGATATCCAATAACCCATACCCTTTTATCGAGCCTCATCAACCAAAACCCATAGATTTTGGATCCTAAATTAGCTTAGTGCTTGGACTATATTGCCCACCAATTGCATTTCAACATGTGCTGTCATGGCTCAGGACCTCAGAAATAATTTTTTGCCTTTTTCTCTCTCCTTTTTGGTTGTGCCCCACCTGACATGAGTCATGTGACATCCTTAAGGCCGTCTCAACCATCGGTACATATGTGGGTGACTTGAACAACCCGATCGCACGCAAGATAGAAGCAGTTTTGGGGTCATTCAGCAGGCAACTCTGCCTCGATGAGACCAAGACCATGAAAAGCAGTGCTGTGACTGACTTTTTCCCAAAACTATAGACTTATCCAAATTATGGGTATTGACCTACTTTAGCAATGAATACAAAGCCTAGATATTTTTCCTGATTTTTTGCGATTTTTCGAGTGCCTTTTCAGTTCACCCCCCCCCCAAACCCATAGCCTCAAATAACCCATACCTCCAGCCATCCACCGAACGGTATGGGATAAGACAGGTTCGACTGTAGTTTAAAAATCTAATGAATTGCATCAAGTACTTGTTAAGAAAAGGGTGAAGATACAAAGACTGTAATTAGATAAGGTGTAGGAACTTGTAGAGCATTAGTATCAGTACTTTTCCTTCCCCAATGATCTCCAGATCTCCCACCAATTCTGGCCTCTCTATCTTGTATCCCACAGATCCTATGAAAAGTCACCTTGCTCATCTTGATAGGCAGCTAAAGCCATCTCCTCATTCAAGTCCTTGTCCTGATGAGGAATGGTCTCAGCTACTTTATTTAAAGCCATTAGCTGGCATTCAGCCTTAGCACATTTCCACTTTCCTTTTCATCTCAAAGCTTCCTCCTCCAGGTTGCCAATTGTGAAGAATCTGAAGAACTGGTCCTTGTCACCATTGAATTCATTCATGAGCTGCTTGTAAATGTGCTCTCACTTGTTCACAGTGACCTTGAGGCTCTTCCACTCTGGCTTACCTCCTTTACACTGACCTTGTGGACCATATTATTTGCATATCTCAGCCACATCACCATGTTCCACCTGAGCAATCACTTTATCCAAGCTGTTCACCTGTTGGAGGGCCTTGATGTCATAACTGCATGCCTCAAGAAAACTGGCCTGGTTTTCAAAAGACCCAGTATGCCAAATGTGAGCCCTGGTCACAGAATGGGAGGGAGACACAAGAGTAGCCAAGGAAGAGGTGGCAGCTTGGTGATGTGAGTATAATAAAAGGGTGTGAGGCAATTTTGACACCTGTTGAAGAGTGCTCCCTGAGCAAGCTGTGGTCAATGTTGGTGGGGGGATAGCTGGTGACTATAGCAGCACCATTTAGTATAAGAACTTGATTAACAAAGAAAACTGGCTCACATTTGAGAGGGTACCACTGATTGTGCTCTGTAGCTCAAACAAATGAGCAAGGGCATCTACATCCCCATCCTTTGCAGCTACTACCTAGGCACAGATGGTCTCTGCTGAACAATCCACAGGTGAAGGTAGAGGTTGGTTGAATGCCAACCTGTTGCGTGCTTAGAACAGCTTGAATATCATGTTGCAAATTGGGGTTCACAAAATTGTTACCTAACCAGTTTTACAAGCAAATGAGAACAACAGTTAGCCAGAATCACAACAGAGCCAGAGAGAAGAAGAAGGGAGGGAGAGAGGGAGGGGAGTGAGTGTTACACACATACCTGGTTGCTAAGGGCACAAGATAAAGGGCTGCCTCTGCTCTGCACAGTCCTTCCATTCTTCACCAAGAGCATGCAGATGGGCACACTGTCTCTTCCAAATTACCCCATCCAATGACTGAAGGTCCATCTTTGTGCTCACCACCTTTGCAACAGTGGAGATATCCAGGTTAAGGCCATAGTAATCAGCTAGCTTCCTTCAAAGCCCATTTGCATTGCCAGTCTTGGTGAGTGGATTCTTTTTCTCACCACATGCCTTTGTCTCATCATTTGCCCATTTAATTCACCACTTCAGGGTCTCAACCTTTGCAACAAGGATTGAATGCACTGTGATGACTGGGGGAGCAGTAGGCATAGTTGAATAGAGAGCAGGCAAGTGAGGGCACAAAATTGGAAAAGAGTGAGGGAGCAAGTGACAGAGGGCATGGAATTGGGAGTGAGTGAGTGAGAATAGAGAGCAAGCAAGTGAGGGCACAAAATCAGGAGAGAGCAAGTGAGAGCATGAGTAAGAGCACCAACTGGTCTTGAAAGTCTCAGATACCAATGAGGGGACATTATTTTCAGTTGTTTTCCTTGAAAAATGATGAAATGGGATAAAAACATGGACTGGAATCCAAATTTTATTGAGACCCACAGACCTTAGACAAAATGGGATGTGAAATAGGGGCTGGAAATCCCTACTCATGAAAATGAATGCAAAAAATGCAAAAAACACAACAAAAACACAAAAAACGCGAAATGGGGCTGGAAGCCCATTTTTATTTTATACCTACTAGTATAAACCCCACACCATGAATTTAATAACCTCCCCATCCCAGTCTCAGTCTTCTCCCTTGTAGCAAAACAGACCCAGCACCTCTCTAACCTAACCCTGCGCCCAGCCTCTCACCCCCCTAACCCCTGCCCTGGCATCATAGTCATGCCCACCTCCAGATATGGACCCCTAGTCAGTGTGGTCGATCAAGGATAGAGTGGTCGGGAGTCTTAGGGGGCCAGTACAGCCATTCTTAAAATCATGCAAGCATGTCATGTCCCAGGACATGGCACATGACCTAACTCAGCACACAGCCACCATGTCCCATGTGAATGAAGCTGCATAACCATGATATCTGGAATGTGTTGAATTTTCCATTCCTAATTTGGCAAGTGTTATGTGACTCATGTAGTTGTAATAATGTTTGTGATATAATGTTACTAGCATCATACACTTATCACATGTATTAGATACTCACACAAGTACTTAAGTAGGATATTTCGGGACAAAATACAATAATAACTTCTCTTTCTCTCTCTCTTATCATCATGATATAATCCTGTCACAGTCTCATTTCCATTTGGTTATGGGCCCCGCCCTTGCTGCTACCTACACTTAACTATTTATATCTGTTCTTACCCAGACTTGCTTACCAAACATTATGCACTAGACTCCATTATCCACATGTAATCATTATGTCTTTATCCATAAATTAAGAACTAAATTAACCCAGGGCAAATACAAACACATTTACAAGTCAGGCACAATTAACGATGATAGCCACCAATCAGACTCAATCAAATAACACAAATTAAACCACTAGAAACATACCAATATATGTCTCTTAAACTACCTTCATCTCAACTTGTCCCATACTCTTAGCAAAAGACATTTTCCTTATACCCATGTTTATTTCTGATCCTACATGGCCAATCTCACTGACTCTTGACCTGCAATTGTCAAACTGGGCCAAATGGAGCCAATGCCTTGACCTTCTTGCATACTAATAAGACTTGGCTATCTGGCTTAATGGAACCTTATCTTGTTTCAACTTGACCACTGACTTGAAGATTTACTGGGTCTGGTGAACCAACAACAACTCTCTCCAATTCTTTATTCTATAACATGTCTTGTCTGTCAATTATGACATCACTAACAAATTCCCTATCACTCATCTTGCCTATTCTGTGCTCTGGAAATGCCATGAGCAACTTGGCACTCATACCCAAGCCCATATTATGAAGCAAATAATGGACACTCAGTATGTATCCAGCATCCCACTAATTGAAACAGCCACAAGATCAACCAACTTCATTAGAGCCAGTATAGCAACTACTGTATATTTTGCTCAATATTAGCATTAGGCACAACTAGGCACATTTGCCACCTTTTCTCTGACAAACTCTGCAGCTTAGTCATGTGTGCTTAGCTTATTTTATTTTATATTAAGAAAAAAAAAATCTGTTATTATGCATCAGAAAAACCCATCACAAGGCTTTGCTTAAGGCAGGCTGTCTTTTTATACTAGCTATTGTCACTGCTGCTGTTGAATTCTCTCCTTAGGATAATATCCCCTACCACACTTCTGCCTTATCCAGTGCAGCCTGGGTAGCTAAACTTTTTTATAGGCATCCACAGTGCATCAAGAATGAACTTAACATGTGAAAGCATGTCTTCTATGCTCTCATTGATAACCTGAAGACAATGAGACATTATGATTCAAGGCATGTTACACTTAAGAAGCAGCTATCAATTTTTCTATATATATATATGTCACTAAACTTTTAATATGCCACATTGGTAAATGTTTCCAGTGCAGCAATAGCACAGTATCAAAGTGCGTTGTTATAATTCCTTCCTATCCACTATTTGCTAATATCTTATCAGATATTTTACTTATATTCTGACAATTTTTTCATCTCACCCTTTCTACTCCACTGCCATTGTGCTTTCCTCAGGGAGTACTTCAAGACAGATCAAGAATAATCTGAAGTTCTGGCCATTCTTCAAAGATGCTCTAGGAGCAATCAATAGAACACAGGCTATATAGTTATAAATGAGAAACCCAACCTCACAATTGTATAAATAAATAAATGTGACAAAATAGGATAACAATCTTGGCCATTTGACATATACAAAGGACCTGTACAAATATGCAATATGAACTTGAATATAAACACTATAATAATGACCACTATGATGATGACATCAATACAAAGAACTGGTAGATTTTTTTTTTGGGAACAATATATAAACTTTATAAAAAATAGAAAACAAAAAGAAAATGAAGAAAATGAAGACAGAAATGTATGCAATGATGTTAAAGATGCAAATCATTTTTTTGGTTATTTTTAGTAAAAAAGAGAGCTACTCTTTAATGGTTACCCAAGAGAAAGCAAAACAGAAATCAAGTTGGAGGACAAAACTGAACTAGTAGATCCATGGTATGTATCAAGAGAATCTCAGCAGCCCCTCCTCTGTAAAGAGGCCACACTGACATGTTCTTAAAGTCAGCCTCTCTAAAACCAAAACCTTTATGATCATTCATAGCTCTGTCATCATATACTAGAACTGACCAAGATTTACACAGTCAATAGAGTATAAGGAAAACAGAGAGATGCTTTACTTAATTTATTGAATACACATAAAATAATGTATGAGCACCTGAGTGCCTGGGTGAGTTCAAGATAAGGAGAGAGGCTGTTTAAGGCTACAAGAAGAGATGCGCACTGAGTCAAACAGGAACGCTCAGCATGGTTCAGGAAAGAGGGGGACACGAGGTGTTTAATAGCAAGAACACAGTGTTGAGATGTAGGGAGATGAAAACAGTAGATGAATTGAGATGAGAAAGACAGAATAGACTTGATATCTTAGCAGACGGTTGTGATCCGAATCAATGGAGATTCTATTGGATGCTCTTACAGGCCATTGAGCAAGGCCTTTTTATCTACTTAGCAGTAGATCTATGATAAATGTCTGAGGGTCACAAAAGGAGTAAGTATGAATAGCAAGCTCAAGGCACCACTTTCTGAAATGAGGGAGGGATGCAAAAATATAAAGAAAAGCTAGAAAATGGTAAGATGGTAAAGGCATGTAAGGTCTTAGCTGTAAGGACGCTGCATCAGACAACACCCCCAATGGGCTTGGGCCTCATGTGATTGCGCTTGGTGGTCTGAAAAGGGGTAGATAAGGGCAGTGGTAGAGTTGGAAATGAGTCTAAGACATTGTCTCATAGCACTGGTCATAAAGAAAGATCTAAAAGAGGTTAAGAAGAGGGTCAAAAGGCTAGCAGTAAAAAGTCCAAAGGAGGTATGGTAGAGGCCCAAAAAGTGGGCAATACCTGGTATGTACAGATGAACAGGTTTGAGGCATTGCTTGGTAAGTTGGAATCAGCTGAAGGATGTCAATGTCAGACAATGTCGAAGTGATTGAAAAGAGTTGGGGTCGAGCATACAATGTTAAAAATGAATTGTTCAAATCAAGCCAAGGTTGTTAAAGACAGGCATGAAGTTGAAGATGATGGATTTCAAGCCCAGCCACTGAGCCTACCTTACAATAGGGCATTTCACAGTAGCCATTATTTAGCTTATTAATTCGGCCATTCTCATGATTCCCACCAGTTTTCTTTACTTTTTTCCTCCATTCCCATCTTTTTATTGTCATCATTGATGATAATCAAAGAAAAAGATGAGAAAAAGTGGTGGGAATCATGAGAATGGCCAAATTAATTGTTGGAGATTACAACCACGTAGAGTACAATAGCATTACTATATTGCCTTGGACCTTAGCCATAGATTTGTTTCTCGCATCTTCGCTCCTCGTAGTATCGACGTCATCACATTGCGTCATTAGTAGTTACACATCCCATAAAAGGGAAGGGACAAAATAAGCGTACACATAGTCAGCCACACTCTATAGTTGTATATAAACTAGCTAGGCTACGCTACAGGGGGCTCAGCGTTTATCCCTGCTGAAGCATCCCCTAGTGTGTTTGAGATTATGAGACCTGCGACTCGCTCGCAAGCTCGTCGCCAGCAAGCTGCTCCTCCTGTCACACCGCCCTCTACTTCAGCTGCCTCTGAGTCTACCCACAACGACAATGAAGTAGCCGCCAGCGACCGACAGTCATCGCGACAAGACGAAGACGACGAACCCCACACTCCGACTCCTCCTCCTGGTCGAAGAGGTCGTCGAAGGGAACGTCCACGTCAAGTCACTGAGGAAGCCTCTACTCTTCCTGATCTCACCCCTTCCGAATCCACTGCATTTCCACGAATCGCCCGTCCTGTTGACCTTCCTCCCATCGAGCACCCCTCACGTTTCAACATTCCTCCGCTTGAGCAAGACGGATCTAACTTTACCGTCTGGCGTTTTCATATCCGAACCGCCTTCTCTATCTCTGGGATCGAAAACGTTATTCAACTCCCTTGTCCGAGTCAAGCTCTTGACCCACTCAGATATGCTCATTGGAACTGGATGGACAGACAGGCTTTCGGCATCATCGCGTTCTCGCTGACCAGCGCACCTGCACGCACTATCATGTTCGCGCGCACTGCCCGTGAATGCTTGGACAAGCTCGCAGTCGCTTTCGAAGGCAAGGGCGCCTCAAAGCTCTCTACTCTGATGGCCAGGATCTTTTCTACCCCCATGACGGACATGGAACCTCTCGGTCCGCAGATCGACGCCATCATCGAGGCCGCCCACGGCGCTGCAGAGATCGGATCACCACTCGGCGACAGTCACATTGCTCATGCTATTATGATGGCATTACCTGACTCCCTTGAAATGCTCAAGACCGTCCTTGATTCTCTCCCACCTACCGATCAGAACCCCGAGTACGTCAAGGCGCGTATCCTCTCTGACGAACGACGTCGCGTCCGCGCGTCGGGAGATACTGCCGCTGTCTACTTTGCCAAAGTGAGCAAGAAGGATAAGAAGAAAGCAGACAAGAAGGACAAAGACGCGGAAGGCAAGCATAAGCACAAGCAAAAGAAAAAGCATTGCACTCATTGTAATATTGCTGGCCACGACATTTCGAACTGCCAGAAGCTCAAGGCGGAGCAGGACAAGTCCAAAGGCACCGCAACTATTACCTCCGCATCACAGGTTGCTACAACGTCCAAGCCCGCTATTGCCACCGCAAAGATCGTCCTCACCTCCGACGATGAGGATTACCTCCTTCCAGAATCCCCCGTCCATCTACTCCGCGCTGGGCCTCATACTGCCTCCAGCTCTCTCCTTCTACGCTCCTGGGTTCTTGATTCGGGTGCATCTCGCACCATGACATGCCATCGTGACTGGTTCTCGTACTTCTCCCCTCTACCCCATCCTATTACCGTGACCCTCGGAGATGACAGCTCCATACAAGCCCTAGGCGTCGGTCGAATTCCCGTGACCATGCGCGCTCAAGGCAAGTTGACCAAGGCTGTCCTCCAGGACGTTCTTTATGTTCCTGAACTCCACGGCAATTTACTCTCCGCCTCTCACATCGCTAACCTCGGCACGCGTATCACACTCGTCGACAAGTCATGCCTCCTTCACAAGGAAGATGTTCTCATCTGTGAAGGCCAGCAACTTTCCAACCTATACGTTCTGGAGATGACTACTGTTCAGCCGACGAAATGTTCGATCGTGCGCGCCAGTGATGCAGGCGGTGATGGGGATCACGCTCTTCTTACAGAGAACTCGGGATCGAAGACGAGCCTCCACACGTGGCACCATCGTCTGGGCCACACCAGCCCGACCACTGTCATGGAGATGGCAAAGAAAGGTCTGGTCAAGAACTTAGAGATCAGTCCGACCATTGACGATGACGCCGTTTGCGAACCCTGCCTCAAGGGCAAGCAATCTCGAACCAATATTAACAAGGTGACCGAAACGCGCTCCGACATAATTCTCGGTCAGATTTTCTCCAATATCTGTGGCAAGTTACCTACCACTTCCCGAAAGGGATTCGCGTATTTCGCCACGTTCATCAATGACAAGTCGCGCAAGGTTTCCGTTGTTGGTTTGAAGAAGAAGTCGGATCTTTTACACCACTTCAAGGCGTTCATCACGCGGGAAGAAGCACAAACAGGCAAACGCGTCAGAATTCTACGCTCCGATGGCGGCGGTGAGTACACTGGCAACATCTCGATCAAGTATTACGAAGAGAAGGGCATCAAGCACGAAATCACGACTCCGAGAACGCCTGAGCATAACGGCGTCGCGGAACGGATGAATCGCACTTTGCTCGATTCGGCTCGAGCCATGCTCGCCGACGCCTCTCTTCCCGACACCTTCTGGTTCAATGCTCTCGAGTATACCGTAGTAATACACAACGCCACGCCACACGCCTCTCTCCGTGACACCACTCCGGATGAGGTTTGGAGCGGTAATAAGCCTGACGTTTCGCGCCTCCGTATTTTCGGGTGCGATGCTTATGTGCATATTCATAAGGACCGGAGGACAAAGCTCTCCAGTCACATGCTCAAAAGTACTTTCATCAGTTTGGCTAAGGATTACAAAGCTTTCAAAGTTTTCCACCGACCGACACGAAAGGAAATCTTCTCTCGCGACATCATATTCGATGAAGGGGGGACCAGCATTCGTGAACACGTAGTAATCGAAGACAACGATCACGATGACGAAGCAGAAGAACCACCAGCTCCCGCGGAGCGCCCCAAGCGCATCACTCGCGCAACTGTTTGCAACGCGCCTCTCGACCGAGCCAGCGTAGCGCACGCCGATACCTCCAGCGATCCTAGGACCTACGCTGAGGCCATGGCACGTGCTGACGCAGCCGACTGGGAAACGGCTTGCGACGCTGAACGACGATCTTTCGAGCACATGCAAGTGTACGAGATCGTACCCCGCCCGCGTGGCCGCAAGGTCGTAGGCAGCAAGTGGGTTTTTCGCATTAAGCGCGGCCCCAACGGCTCAGTGCAGAAGTACAAAGCATGCGTCGTAGCTCAAGGTTTTACGCAGATAGTGGGAGTCGATTACGATGAGACTTTTGCTCCGGTCGCACGACTCACCTCGCTTCGCGTTATACTCGCGCTCGCAGCCGAACTAGACCTCGAAGTTCATCAGATGGATGTCAAGTCGGCTTATTTGAACGGTAATTTACAAGAGGAGATTTTTATGGAACCTCCCCCAGGTTTCGACGTTCCTGACGGCATGGTTTTACGCCTACGCAAAGCTGTCTACGGGACCAAGCAAGGTGGTCGTGTTTGGTATGACGATATCAAGGCGCGACTATCTGAAATGGGCTACCAGTGTACAGAAGCCGACCATGCAGTTTTTACCCGTTTGGCCAACGGCATTTTCTCCATTATCGCTCTCTACGTTGACGACATCACTATGGCCTGTAAGAGCCTACCTGTGATTGAGGAAGACAAGGATGCGTTGAGAAGTTTCTATGAGATGACTGATTTCGGTGAGATTAGCTGGATTCTCGGTATACATGTTACCCGCGACCGCTCCGCCAGAACCATCTCACTCTCGCAGTCCAAGCACGTCGACGACATACTCGATCGTTTTGGCTATGCTTCCATCCGCCCCGTTTCGACGCCATCCCTTGTTAACGAGTCCCTCATCAAATCCTCTTCGCCCGAAATTGAAGTGCGACCCTACCAAAGCGGAGTCGGCGCACTTATGTACTCTTCTCTGGGTACACGACCCAACATCGCGTTCACAGTCGCAGCGTTGGGCAGACATTCCGCTACACCCACGGAGCAACACTCTACTGCTCTCCGCCACGCGTTCCGCTACTTGCAAGGGACCTCAAGCTGTCGACTCACTTTCCGTCGAGGCAACTCCGGAAATGTCGATTTACTCGGATTTGTCGATGCCGACTGGGCGGGCGACGTTAACGACCGCAAGTCCACCTCCGGCTACGTTTTTCTACTCGCCGGAGCTGCTGTTTCATGGTCCTCAAAGAAGCAGTCAGCCATCGCTCTTTCGACAACCGAAGCCGAGTACATCGCAGCAGCACACGCCGCAAAGGAAGCCGTCTGGCTCCGTCGTCTACTTGCGGAACTACGCGTCGAGATTTCGTCACCCACCATACTTCGAATCGACAACCAGTCCGCTATCTCCGTCGCCCGCAACGCCGAATTTCACGATAGATCAAAGCACATCGCTATTCGATTTCATTTCTTGCGAAAACTGTTAGACGACTGTGAAGTCGATTTAATCTACATTCCTACAAACGATCAGGTCGCGGACACGCTGACCAAAGCGCTCATTCGAGAGCGGCTCGAACGCCACGCTGTTTCGATGGGGCTACAATACGCGGGTTGAGGGGAGGTGTTGGAGATTACAACCGCGTAGAGTACAATAGCATTACTATATTGCCTTGGACCTTAGCCATAGATTTGTTTCTCGCATCTTCGCTCCTCGTAGTATCGACGTCATCACATTGCGTCATTAGTAGTTACACATCCCATAAAAGGGAAGGGACAAAATAAGCGTACACATAGTCAGCCACACTCTATAGTTGTATATAAACTAGCTAGGCTACGCTACAGGGGGCTCAGCGTTTATCCCCGCTGAAGCATCCCCTAGTGTGTTTGATTAATGAGCTAAATAATGGCTACTGTGAACGACCCTAATGATATCAGAAGAAGTAGTGACCAATAAAGAAGACACTGTCTTCAAAACACTTGACTTTCTCTTAATGGGAGAAGCCAGAGCAGATACTAACAATGTTGTATCAGGAAAATAATTAGCAGTTCACCTGATAAAATTTAAAAACTGATGTATATTAACAGTTCATGCATGCATCCTGTGGTCAATATTACAAGAAATTAAAATGAAAAAAGTAAAATGACAATGTAATGAACCTTCTGTTCTGATTTTCTTCAAGTGCTTTTGCCTTCTCTGACTTTATGAAAGTACATCTTCTAGAAGATCAGAAACCTTTGCAAGTGACAGAAACAAACAAACTTAGGCCTGATTTTTCTAAAACAAAACAAGTCCAGAAACAAACATGAATAATAAAAATAAAAAATGAACAATAAGATGAAAGGTAAAAAGTTTAAGTAAAGGTAAGAAAAACCAATCAACAAATAAATATAAAAACTATTACTAAAGTTTTTATTTTATTTTAAATCACATTTTTATAGTGCAATAAGGTACTAAAACATAGGGGCCTTCAATAAGATCTACAGTCTCATAACAGTCCCAATTTGTTCATCAAGACACGCAGTGTCAGAGCCCTAACAGAACTACATACTCAGAGCTTATCAATCACTGATTCCAACACCCTTTGCCATGTGCCCCTCTTCTTTGTAGTGTTGAGGTGCTTTGAATGGTGGACTTTGGAGGTACTCTCTTGAGGCTGTGCAAAGTAGGTTGCTGGCCTCATGGCCATGAAGGGTACAGGTGTGCACTGCTCAGCTACCTGGAGGGCTGTAGTGGATGGTGGGTCAATTTTATATGTGGGGGGTGTGGTTAGGGCTTTTGGTGGGGCCTTTGGCTTGTTCAAGGTTGTGGGGGTTTGGGCTTTACCCTTACCCTTCACATCTCCTCCCTTTTCACTCTTCTCCTTGGAGATAGGGCACCAGTGTCTCTTCTGAGCTTTGCACATGGTGAACTTATGTCTGCCTGCCAGCATGCCTGTTGTGGTAGGCTGTTCATGGCTTCTTCGGCTGATCTTTGGGCTTCTTACCTCAATGCACAATTCCTTCTCTGTGCAAGTTGTTTCTTCTCCTTCTGGGCCTTGGTCACAAGGCAGGGGCCCTTTGTGAGGTCGAAAAAGGCTTTGAGGGCCTCTGTTAAGAATTTCTAAGATATAACCAAACATCACCTTTCTCACCTTGTTGATGGGGCAAGGTACAAGTGCAACAGTGCACTTGACCAGGTGGGCATGGTACTGGGGATCAAACTCTACCCAGAAAAAATTTCCATCTTTGGCTTTTTGAGCCAAAATGACTTTGGCCAAGATGTAATCTCATGATAGGAACCAGCATCAATGAAAGGTGTTGTGAATGTTAAACACAGAAAGTTCATCATTCCCAGTAAGTGCCTTGCATGGGGAGGGTTTCTCCTTTGGTGGGAAGTAAACGGGGCCACATGGGATCTCTCCTGCCCTGCCAGCAGTATCAACTGAGGGGGTTAAAGAGGGTTGAGAAATGGGGGTCCCAGTAAAAACCAATGGTGAAAAATCCTGGGAATTTGAGCCAGCCTTATCCTGTAGGCCTAAAGGAGCCTGGGGGGGGCCATGGAGAGAGTGGGAGGGGGAGGAAGCAGAGTTAATGAGTTGTGGGTGGCTTTGAGAGCTACTAGAGCTGCATCAACATCGCCTAAGGTAACCTTATCTAGAGCAGCTTTTGCCACTAGGTAGGTCTCCTGTGTGCTAGGAACATTTGCTTTTGCATGCCAGCAGACTAGCTTATAGTCATCAAGAGAGAAGACAGGGGATATATCATCATGAGAAAAAAAGACAATGGTGGTAATAAGAGTCCAAGAAGGGATGTATTACTAAAGATAACAGTTAGAGATGGGAATTGCTTTCAGGCCACAGCAACCTCTGCTGAATCACTAATATAAATGGTCAAAGGTTACTAAATGACACAATTTTTGAATTATGCACAAGATAGAAACAACTGGTAACAGGTCAAAGCCAGGAGTACCAGGTAGAGAAGAGGGTCAGCATAAACACTTCACTTTTTTTTTTTTGTAAAGTAATGTATTAGATAGTTAAAGATAGTAACTAGGTTATCTAACAGCACTACCTAATGTACTGGAGCAGGCCATGTTAGTGTTGCCACAGTCTAGCTTAAAGTAGTTTAACTGATAAACCAAACTGCATTTTAGCCAGATTAAGCTAAAAATTTAGCTTATGGTTAAGTCAATTTGCTAACTACAGGAAGTTAGTAAGTGACAGTTTCAAGTGACTTAGACCATGGCTAGTTACCATATGCAGACTACAGTATATTTATTACCTAATAAGGACAATTTTCAACCATCAATTTTCACACTGCTCCCATTAATTTCTACCTGCTCCCATTAATTTCTATACTGCTCCCCTATCAGACACACTATCACTATCTGTTGCACTCCCCCTCTTTATCCTATGCCTTCATGTCCTTGGTTTCAAGTCCCCTGGTTCCCCCTTCCTGCATGGAACTATTCTTGGGCTGTCTTAACTTGTTGTCTGGTGGCTTTGGGTGGATTATCTGTTGTACCCCCACTTGTCTGTCCTATGTCCTCAAGTCCTCGGTTACAAGTTCTTGGTTTCCCCTTCTTGTACTTTGGCATATATCAGGTCTATGTGACACCTACACTACAATACATTGCTGGTAAGCTTATCTTCTACCACTGCATCAACCCATCCTTGTGATTTTGTCCATACTATTGTATTTCCAACAGCTTGCATGTCTCTTTTAAAAATTGTAGTTGTAGCATGTTTAACAGTTTATTAGAACACATTATTTATGGATCCCCCATTTTTGGAGATAATCATTGAATGAATTGTTAGAAAATAATCTGGTATGTGATGCCATATGTTTATATTATTCTCTACTTAAACATTACAGCCAATTTATACTATTGAGTCACCACAATTAATTTTAATCCTCAAGATGCTCAAGTCTAATCTCAAGAACTCTAACATTCCTGGCTGTATGATGTTATATAAGCATATTGATGAAACACTCAAGCACTACTTAGATTCATTAGTAGCTGAACTCTAGGTATGTTATGTATATCTTGATACAAACCTTTCTGATAGCTTTGTATATAGGGTGCTAAGGGTAAGATCTTGTTTACCATGAACAAGTGGTCTAATCCAAATAGAGAGCCATTTATGGCTGTGACAGCTCATTGAATTGAAACCAAAGCTCAATTAACTCTCACTAGACCTTAAAATTCACTCAATCTCTAAGCTAACTTGATAAGATTTATATGTGTTCCTGGACACCATACTGGGGAGCACCTGGCCCATACATGCACTCATCAATATTTTGGATCAGATTGAAATAACAGAAAAGGTTAGAGATATTTATACCATTTATAATTCAGTTATTAATCTATTTACCCTGACAGTTTACCCCTAAATAACACTTCACAATACTTCAAATAATGATGCCCTTATAGACACATTATTTGATGAATTTTCAAGAAATAATATTGATTTTGACCAGAATACACAGTGGATTCAGTGAGTCATGTCTGTCTCCTTTTAAAAGTGATATTAATTATGTTTTAGATGTTTTTCACATGTCATAAACTTGGCTGGCTATCAAGGCAGTTCTTGTTAACATGACAAGACTTAAACATGCAGAGGAAGGTGCCCATGACTATAAACCCACTCTTAACCAGCAACACAGTTATCACAAATTCTTGATCAAGATCCCATTTCTATTGTTTGATCCTTTGTAACTTCTGTGTGTAACCTTGTTTTTTTTTTGACTAGCCTATTTTGACCACTCATGGTTCTACAGGTGTGACAGTTCTCTCTCCTCAATGACAAACTTATAGCCATAGAAAAGAGACTTACCTCTCAAGAGCTTCAGCTTGTTCAGAATGTCAGAACATAATGGTTATCAGTAAAATGGATGTTAGATTGTTTTTTATTGCTTAAAGAGGTATGTATAGCTCATTGTTTTAATGTAATCTTGATAATAAATAAATAATAGCCCATTAAGCAATTCCTTGCAAGTGATAATAGAGTGCAGTTGAAAAAGTATAAGCTAAGCAATGATGAGTGAAAGATATTTGCAGACTTTCAGAAAATTCAAGCAGTACAGTACTTTTCAATTAATATCCATGTTTAGCTAAATTTAAGACTTAAATAGATTTCTTGTATATTTTAGTAACTGCTATCTGGTGAAAAAACCCTGACTCTTCACCAAGCAGTCTCTGCATATTCAGGTATCATTAGACTATGGGAGCAATATGTCACTGACCACCCTTAATACTTCAATATTATTGACCTTGGTCTTAACAAACTGAAAAGCTATGAAAACCATATAACACTTTGTCCTGCATATGAACTTGCCATGGGTATGTAACAGTATATACTAACTAGAGAGTATTTTATTCTCATGTCTTCTCTAGTCCTGAACCAATCTGTTAAGCTTTGCTGGCTTACTCTGTATCAGCTACATTGAGTGTCAATTACAAAGAATGAGCTTATGTAGCATGTAGGTGACCACACACTCCTGCTGCTCTCACTCAGTCAAATGCACTTGACTTACTTGAGCTATATGACAGTTCCTCAGTTGAATCACAGGGTTTAGTATTTGAGGGTGAGAGTTACTTAAATGACTGGAGCTCAAGCACTAGTGCACGTAATTTCTGGCAGGTAAGCTCTCAAATTTACACTATTTGTGATCACATTCACATGGTGTGACTACAGGAAAATCATCTTTATTATTCAACACTCTTTGTGCTTGCTCTTGATGTGCTTGTGATCTAAGCCTCAGCTATTCCATGTGAGCAAGTATTTTCCTTGGCCAAGGCTACAATGATAACATGGTGTAATTAGATTAAGCTGAAGTTAATAGAGACTTTACAGCTGCTCAAGTTTTTATTTTAAAATAGGAGAGGACTGAACTTTACAGAGGGTCTCTTTGTGAAAGATGAGATAAATGAACTTAAGGCTCTGATAGAGTATATTAGTAACATCCCTGATGACATCAATGCCTTTATTACCAGCCTTACTAATGAGATGAGTGCATTACAACTGTAAATCATGTTCTTGTGTTATGTAGAATGACTAGTAATTATACTATCAAGTATTGAGTTTTCATATAAAGGGTATTGATAGATAATGCCTTAGTGAGTGCATATTTGATACTACCCTCCAGCATGACAAGTACACAGAACTTAGATGGGAACATCAGGAAAACCCATTTGGCCTTAAACTATATTAGATGCTCCTTAAAGCTTACTTAAGATGTTGGTAAGTAGATCCTCAACTTACCAACATTGAGGATCTAATTACCAACATCTTAAGTAAGCTTTAAGGAGCATCTAATACAGTTTAAGGCCAAATGGGTTTTCCTGATGAAGTCAATGAGACACTGAGAATAAATGAACTTCAAGTTGAAATAGGTTGTATGGAGTCAGCATGCACATTACATATCATGTGTAGACTGTCTGGGGGCTGGGCCGGGCTGGGCCAGAGCCACCCCCATTTTGCCTGGCCCTGGCCCTGGCCCTCAAGGGCTGGTCTGCCTGTGGTTGGCCTGGCCCTCAGAGAGCCAGCATCAGCTGGCCCTGGCCCGACCCCAGGCCAGCCCGGGACCAACCTGGCTCTCCCCCTTAAAAAAAATAATAAGTTAATTAACTAATTTCAGTAAAAGTTTCCCATACTTGCTCACATAATCAATTCACAGCAACTTCTAACAATTGCACATATCGGGATTTGAACTCTCGACCAGTGCACACAAAAAATAATACATTTTGTCAATTTACCACTATACCATAAAGGCTCGATAAATTTTTTCTCCATAGCTTATCTTAAACAATTGTCTTGCCTCAGCCTGTGCACCTGCCACGTCACCAAGTCAACTCAAACTTGGGCCACTTGCCTCCCCTCCCACGTCCCTCTGTTTCCTTGCTTGCTTTCTGCTTCCCTCTCTGTCTGCTTTCCCACTTTCTGTCACCGCCATCGCCCCACCTTTGCCACTCTCATGCCCTTTCTGTCATCACCATTGCCCACCCTCTGTCTCGCATCCTTTGTTGCTGTGCATCACCTGTCATCACCTCTTGTGTTTTCTTTGTTGGCGCTACCACTTGCCCTCTGTTGCTGCCACTTCTCTGTTGATTTCCTGTTAGCATGGCATATGCTGGTGCATCATGCCTTTTTTTTTTTCTTTGACTACATACACTAATTTTTTGATTTCCTATTTCCCTTCATCGCCCTGTATCCCCTTTGCTCCCTCACCCACTGGCACTGCAGGGGGTTGTTACACATGGACATTCCATGGCATCATGGTTGCTCAGTCATCACTTTTGCGACCATCCGACACCTGATGCCTGCTAATGGGGCATTTGCGTGACATCTCCCCAAAGGTTTACCTGCTGTGCTGCCTGCCTTCTCCCCTTGCCACTGCTGCTGTGGTGCTGCTGCCCCAACGCTGCTGCTACTGCTCCAACCCCAACCCCACCGCCATTGCCCTACTGTCACTACTGCTACCCTGCTGCCACCACTACCCTGACGCCACCACCACTGCCTTGCTATCACTGCTGCTTCCCCACCGTTGTTGCTGTATCCCCACTGTTGTTGCTGCTGCCCCAATGCCACCACCACTGCTTCATCACTGCTGCATCCCCACCATCGCTTTTGCTGCCCCAATGCCACCGCCACTGCCCCACCACCCCTGCCACTGCCCTGATGCTGCCTTTGTAGCACCACCCTACAGCCTTGCCCTCGCTGCCTCCCTACGGGTAGGGCCAGCAGGGCCAGCCCAGGGCTGGCCCTAAGGGCCACTCATAAATTTGTCCAGCCCTGGCCCTGGCCCTGGCCCTCAAGGGGCCGGTTCGGGTCGGCCCTAGGGCTGGGAGGGCCAGGCCAGGCCCGCAGACAGTCTAATCATGTGTCATGGTCCATGCAGGAGAGGGGCAACAAATGAAGGTGCAAACTAGACAGAACTTGAGGGCTATTTGACAGGAATGGGGAGGAAACAGGAAACAGATAACCACACTTGAAGGGGCACTGAAAAGAAGCAAGAAACCAATGTAAGACAGAGAGGGGGATGTAGCAAGGGCTCTACCTGAAATAGCCAGACAGTGTGTCAAGGCCATTCATGATAGTACCTGTGCAGGAAAATGGAACTGAAAAAAGGGACATGGATGAATAGAGACACTGGCTTGCACACTCACAGTGTAAGTAGAGCTGCTAAAAAAAAAGGGTGTTATTAAGGCCCCATTTAGCAATGCAAAATTTCTTAAAATTTTCACTTTCAAAATTTCTGGGAGTTTCTGGAAGTGACTCATATGACAAAGTTTTCCAAAAGTGACATGACATAAGGGCAGTTCAGCAACCATTAGTCATATAGTATTATACAGTACAACTCCCTAATTACAATGTAGAACAAGTAGGATAAGTGGTGTAACGATGGAAGGCTCAGAGAGAGTCTGAGCAACCATGGCTTGATCTGTAGGTAAGGAGAGGGTTCATCATCAGTAACTCATCACTCATCACCTCTCTGCATAAAAACTAAATAAACTATATTAAATACAAGAGATGGAATGAAATACTAGTGGAAAACACAGTATCTACCAAGACCTATAGTGTTCTTGTTAGGAGCCTACCATTCTACCTAAATCTAAGAGGCCTATAACAGCTACCTAGAAGTTAGTCTTCTAGATAGGTGGGATGTGTTTCCTGATGATGTGCCTTCCTGATGCTGACTGATCTTCATTTGGAAGCTGAACAGCAGTTTTCTAAGGATTCAGATTTCTGCCATTTCAGACAGCAACTCTTTTACACCTCATTAACCCAAATCCTTTTATCTCTGCATGATTGGATGTCCACCCCTCAGATTGTTTAGTGTGGCAATGGCAAATTTTATTGTGCAATTCTTGGACTTGGTCCATATATAGCTGATTACCCTGAACAGTGTCTTCTCTCCAGTGTTGTACAAGGATGGTGCCTCAAGTATGAGCTAGGCTAAGTTATTATTTGCGCTCTGATCAATTCTTGATAGATGTCTTTCACCACCAGAGGACCTTAGCAGCAATGAAATCACTCCACACATAAAGGACCATACTATTTTTGTTACCAAGAATTATGGTTTGTTGCCTGTGTGGGACAATTTCAGCATGATTAGGGACATTGTAGTATGTGCTTTATACTTAACATCTGATATAGCATTACTTTAAACTCTTCCTTGTAGCCCTTCACAGAGAGCTTCTCTTGTGCCAACATTCATGAGCTTCTTTTGCCTGATCTATTACATCAACTCATTAAAGGTACATTTAAAGATCATCTCATGACATGAATTGAAGAGTACTTGGAGCTATTCAATTTGAAGCAAGAAGTCAAGAAAATTGTGAGCCAAATTAACCAACAGTAAGGGTTGTACAGCTTCAAATGACAATTCATGGATCTTGAATGTTGGAAATCACCATTGTTTCTCCCTTCTCTGGTCTTTGGAGTTTTTGCCAGGATCATGGGTTTAAACAATGGATGGGCAATGACTCTAAAGCTCTGATGAAGGTCTATCTGCTTTATTTGTTATGTGGTAGTTGCTGATGCCATTGTTTCAAGGTTTATCTCCTAGCAATCAAAGGATATGTACCTGACAATATGGTCTGCATGCTGTGTGCCTTCCTTGACTTTTGTTACCTTGCATGGCATAACATTCTCAATTTGGAAAGTCTCAGTCAATTACATGAGGCACTGCATCTCTTCCATCACCACCGCACTGTCTTCAAAACAACTAGTGTATGCTCTAAGGGACATATTCCCCCCACCAGCACTCTATGGAACACTACCCAAAAGCCATCCATGATTTTATGGCACTCAATGGTCTGTGCTTGTCAATCTCAGAATTAAAACACATCAAGGCTATTAAGGAACTGTGGTGTCAATCCAATTAATATAATGCATTGGGGCAAATGCTTGCAACAAATCAACCATCTGATGGGTTTTGTTCTGCAGATCCCTTGTTTCTGCAGATCCCTTGTTTCTGCACTCATTTTTGTGAAATGGATAACCAAGAGTGTGGAATGAGAGGCCTTGGCATTACATGGCTTCAGTTGTTATTTTTCTTCTGTTTCCTTGACACAATTTATCCATATGTGTTCATCAATGACTTTCACATTGTTTTTTTTTTTTTTGTTGAATTGGTGTTTATTGTCCCTGCAAGGATGCAACAAGACATAATCTACAAGACAAGTACCAACTCATGGAAGGCAGAGTAAGAGATTAGAGAAAAGAGAAGAGTGTTTGAAGGCATGGGTGAGACAAGGCATATAGTAATAAGATGTAAGAGGCAGAGGAGACAGAGGCAACTTACAGCAGCTGCAGTCCAATGGCTTCATGTTCAAGGTGGCTCTGGTCTTGGTGGCAGGGGGTGGAGGGTCACCTGTGAAAGGAAGATGAACTTCCCTAGGCAGCATCCTCTGTGTTTAAATGAGAAGATAGAGTTGGAAGAGTGGTGGGTGATGAAGGTTAAATGCTGCTCTGCATAGAGGGGGCAGGAAAAGAGGATGTGGGAAGACTTTCACGTTGTTGGTGATCAACCAGACAGGAATACTGGCATGTGGAAGGTCAAGTGCATAGTCAATCATCAAAACAGGCATCCAATCTTGTGTGTCATCCACTTGGCCAGTATTATCCCTGCAGCACATCTCATATCTGTTTTCAAAGATGCATTGCCCATTGCTGATAATGAAACTCCTGACCTATGCTGGCCCAGCACCATGTGGCTTTCAATCCTGTGGTCACTAGTACAGATGAAGATAGCAACCTTAGACAGCATAATCTTGAGAGAAGTCAAGAGAATCCATTTCTCAGTACTGCCAGCAGCACATCTTCTGATACTCCAGTGCAGACACAACATTCTCTAAAGACCTTCGATCTTAGGACCTCTCTTACTCTAATAGATTCTGAGATTTCTGACTCAGAAGAGATACCTCAGGCTGAGCCATTAGAACATTCTCATACACAAAGACACCAAAATGCCCCCAGGCCTGTAGACCCATTCCTTATGCAATGACAACCTCAGTAGGGACCTTGCAAAGTCATTTATTTGTACATAGTACATCCCAAGGACAGGTCTGCTTAGTGTAAAGCTCATGGCATTCCTATCACAGCAAAAAGTGCCCTGGCAGCTATTGCTGCTTTTCTATGGTGTTGAGCCTGTGTCTTAGGATTGACCTAGGCCTTAATTTTCCCAAGAGCGATTTGTGAATGCCCTGGTAGAATTTATTGTTGCTAATGAATGACCTGGTTGGTCTTTTTTTTATCTTTTTAAAACATTTTTTTAATAACCATTTTGTAGCCTATTAGCCTTGTGGAGTCCTGACAATTTTGGGACCTTATGCTCTTGCTATGGGAGAATATCATCGACTTCTGATTCACATTAGAACCTGTTGTACTGACATGGGGGAGTGTTATTTGGGCTACTGTAGTGTCAGCCCAACGCTTCTTTGTATATTTGCCTTCCTTATTTAGTATATGCTTAGTCAGGCTTGCCTTTACTGCAGTGGATGGAATTCTGGGGACTTCAGTCTCATTCTCTCCACTGCAGGTCAGTTGTTATCATTGTCTTTGGTCAATATAGTCTCATTCTCTCCACTGCAGTCCCCTTGGTCCTCTGTGACTCAAGGGCCCTTCACAGCTCCAGTTAAAACAGGTTATGGGCCCTGCCCTGCATCAATAGACGCCTTTCACTCCCATTTGAACGCTTCCACTCGTTTTTACTCCTCTCTGCCTCTTACTCTCTCAAAATCACTTAAAAACATCCTTTTCATCCTCCTACACCTTCCTACACCATGTCCTCTACCAAGGAATCCTCCATTTCCTCCATTTCTCCCCTCACAAGCGAAAACTATCGACTTTGGGCTGATGACATCAAGTCCTGGCTTCAACTCAATGGTCTCTGGCGTCTTGTTTCAGGCCAGGAGAAGAAACCAGCTCCAAAACCCGAGGTCAGAGACTCCCAGGGCCAAGTCATCGCCCCTGCTGTTGCTGTGGATGAGGACAAGTTGGAGAGATGGGAGATTAAGGCTGAGAGGGCTGCTGGTGCGCTGAAGACTGCTATGACTCATGGATGTCAAGGTGCTCATTAGGGACTGTGAGGACGATCCTATCAAGATTTGGGACATTCTGAAGGCCTCCTTCATCCAACAGAGGACTGCCCCTCGCTTCAATGCCTACCACACCCTCCTTTCCATCCAGAAAGACGACTCAGAGCCCCTAGACTCCCTCATCAACAAGGTGGATGAGCACATCAGGGTCATCAAGTCTCTTTCCCCATCTTCCTTCACTCTGGACGACCTCTATGATGAACTGGCAGTCATGGCCATCATTAGGGCGCTTCCACACTCCTTTGACGACGTTGTGCGCACTATCTCCGTCCTAGACAAGTTTGACAAGCCATCTGTCATCCAGTCACTCAGAAACATGGATCAGACATGTTCAAACCTCTCTGGGACCACCTCTGCCTTCTCTGCATCATCTACTGCGCCCAGATTGTCCTCCAAGACTTCCCAGGTGTCCTCCCTTCCTTCCCAATCCACCTCTCCTCAAAACTCACAGAATAGGGCCTCCACTCGCCCCAAATGTGACTTCTGCTCTCGCCTTGGCCATGTTGAGGCCAAATGCTTCCTCAAGGAGAAGTTGACTCGTCAATTTGGCTCTCCCTTGCCCTCTACTGCTGCCCCTGCTTCCACTGACTCTCAGTCTGCTCCTGCTGCGCCTCAGAATGGTTCCATTGCCTCTGCAAGTGCTCTCTTCTCTGCCACACCTATTCCTCATTCTCACACCTCCTGGAACGCAGACACTGGCGCCTCAGCTCATATGACATTCAACCGTCATTGGCTGCGAAATTTGGTGCCCCACAGGATCCCCATTCACCTAGCTGATGGATCTGTGCTGTATTCTGAAGGTGTTGGGTCGGTTCGCTTTAATCCTGTGGTGAATGGGCAGGAGATGGCGCCTCTAGAGTTCACAAATGTGCTATATGTTCCCTCCCTCTCCAGTAATCTGTTCTCTGTCCTATATCTCACAATGCATCACTCTTTCACTATCTCTATTGTGAGGGACACCCTCAACTTCATCAGGGATGGACACACTGTCATTCAGGCAAAGGTGGACACTTCTTCAAATGCTGCATTTCTGGCTGGGGAAACACTTCCAGTGGAGCAATTTGCGTCCCTCTCATCTTCTACCACTCTCCCTATGGACTGGGACCTCTGGCATCGACACCTCTGTCACCAACACCTTGCTGGGATCAAGAAGCTGCTCTCAGGTAACCTGGTGACTGGATTCAAGCTTGATTCTCAAGCTGATCCTGATCCGGTATGTGAAGCCTGTAAAGCTGGCAAGATGCACGCAGATCCATTCCCTCCATCGACCTCTAGAGCATCTAGACCCCTCCAACTTGTCCACAGTGATCTCCATGGGCCTGTGAAGGTGTTAACTCATCAGGGATTTCGCTACTGGGTTACCTTCATTGATGACTTCTCTCGCTTTAAGGCTGTCTATCTGTTGAAGCGCAAATCTGAGACATTCTCTGCCTTCAAACAGTTCAAGGCATGGGCAGAGAACATCACAGGACAGAGGATTGGGATGCTTAGAGATGACAAGGGAGGGGAGTACATGTCTAGGGAGTTTGACAACTTCTGCATTGATCATGGCATCCAGAGGCAGCACACAGCTAGGAATCATCCACAGCAGAATGGGGTCGCTGAGTGTTTTAACTGGAGCTGTGAAGGGCCCTTGAGTCACAGAGGACCAAGGGGACTGCAGTGGAGAGAATGAGACTATATTGACCAAAGACAATGATAACAACTGACCTGCAGTGGAGAGAATGAGACTGAAGTCCCCAAAACTCCGTCCACTGCAGTAAAGGCAAGCCTGACTAAGCATATACTAAATAAGGAAGGTAAATAGTCACAGAAACGTTGGGCTGACACTACAGTAGCCTAAATAACACTGAGAGAGCTAATAGGACGATGGAGGAGGGCATTATCTCTATGCTTCATGAGTCTGGCATGCCACCATCTTTCTGGGGAGAGGCCTTGGCTTCATTCATTCATATCAGCAACAGGATCACCACTTCTACTCTCTCTGATTCCACTCCTCACCAGGCATTCCTTGGGTCCAAGCCAGATGTCTCTAGACTCCGAGTTTGGGGCTGCACAGCTTATGTTCTCATTCAGAGGGACAAGCGTCCACTTGGCAGCCTTGGAGTGCACATGGAGAAGTGTGTCTTCATTGGATACCCTGATGGCTACAAGGCTTGGAAGTTCTACAATCCAGTGACCAAGAAGGTGATCATCTCAGAGAGAGCTGACTTTGATGAACGCTTTTTCATGCTTCAGAAGCAATCTACTGCTTTCATCCCACCCCCTCGCCTCAATTCCCTTCTGGAGGCTCCTACCCCTCTTGTTGCGCTTCCTGAGCTGCTCCCTGACGCCCGTAGTGATTCTGAGCTCTCACAGACGCCAGCTCATGGGGGAGATGCGTCTACTTCATCTGATCTGCCTTCAGTTCGCCCTCAGACACCTCCATCTGCTCCCTTCTACACTGCTGAGCCAGACTCCGATCCTTCACCTTCCTCATCACACCATCCATCTCCTAGCACTCCTTTCTCGTCCATTTCACTTCCAATCAGTCCATCTCCTTCACCAGCACCTTCAGACACTCTTCCCTCACGCCCTCAGCGCCTCAGACGTCCCAGGGAGGAGTGGTTAGCTGAGCAATGGACAGTCCCACAGCGCTACAGACAGCACAGAGAGCCTACTCCGACCATTCCATCTAGTGATGAAGAGGAGGAATCATCTGATGATCCCCTTGACCTCCTGAACGCCCATGGAGCCTCTGTAGCTGAGCCCCCTTCCTATAAGCTCTCTCAGCGACGCTCTGACGCAGATCTGTGGCACAAAGCTTGTGAAGAAGAGATGGAGGCCCACAGCGTCAATGGCACTTGGGAAGTTGTCAAGTCGCCCCCTGGGAAGCGTGCAATAGGCTCCAGATGGTTCTTTAAGGTCAAGTACAATGCTGATGGCTCCCTTGAACGCTACAAGGCGAGATTGGTCGCAAAAGGCTACTCCCAGCGCCCTGGCTTTGACTTCAAGGAGACATTTGCCCCCACTGTTCACTATTCCACCATCAGAATCATCCTTGCCATTGCTGCCTTGGAGGACCTTGAGCTCCGTTCTGTGGACATCTCTCACGCTTATCTGAATGGCACTCTTGAGGAGGAGATCTACATGCAGCAGCCTGAGGGATTTGAGGTTGGTGGACCAGACCATGTGTGTAGGTTGAGGAAGTCATTGTATGGGTTGAAGCAAGCTGGTCGAGTTTGGAACCAGACCCTCTACTCTGTGCTCAAGTCTATGGGCTTCCAACGCGTCCAGTCCGACCATGGACTGTATATCTACCTCAGAGGCGATGTGCGCATCCTAATGCCTGTCTTTGTGGATGATATCACCCTGGCTTGCAAAGATGGTGCCCAGATTGACTCAGTGATTCAGGAGCTGTCTTCTCACTTCAAACTCCGTGATCTGGGAGCCACTACTCAGCTCCTGGGCATGGAGATTCACAGAGACCACTCCAAACATTCCCTTTCCCTCTCTCAGAGCCAATTCATTGCCAACCTCCTCCAGGAGCATGGTCTGCATGATTGTAAGCCTGTCTCCACTCCTCTCAACCCTGGATCACGCCTTTCCACCTCCATGTCCCCTCAGAGCGATGCAGAAGCTGCTGAGATGCGGCAACTCCCCTATATCTCCATTGTCAGGTCCCTCATGTATCTGGCTGTCACAACAAGGCCAGACATTGCCTACTCTGCCGGAGTTCTTGCCAGATTCAACTCCAATCCTGGTCTTCAGCACTGGCAAGCTGTCAAGCATGTTTTGCGCTATCTCAAGGGCACAATGGACTACAAGCTCGTCTATCAGCCTTCTGACAGTTCAGAGCCCTTCATCACTTACTCTGATTCGGACCATGGAGGCAATCCTGACAATGGCAAGTCCACTGGCGGGTTTGTGGTCAAGATTGGCACTGGTGCAGTCTCCTGGAGCTCTAAGCTTCAGGCACTTGCTCTGTCCACCACTGAAGCAGAGCATATTGCTACTGTTGAGGCCGGAAAGGAGATCCTTTGGATGCATCAGTTCATGGGGGAGCTTGGATACTTGATCTGTGGACCATCATTGCTCAGGATGGACAATCAGAGCACCATTGCTGTGAGCAAGAACCCAGAGCATCACAGCAAGATGAAGCATCTTTCTCTTCGCTTATTTTGGTTGAGAGATGCTGTTCAGGACGGTTTTATTACACCCACATTTGTTTCTACTTCTGACATGGCTGCTGATATCTTCACAAAGGCCTTAGATTGCTTCAAAGTACATAGGTGCATTTCTATGCTTGGATTGACTTCTAATTCACATTAGAACCTGTTGTACTGACATGGGGGAGTGTTATTTGGGCTACTGTAGTGTCAGCCCAACGCTTCTTTGACTGTTTTCCTTCCTTATTTAGTATATGCTTAGTCAGGCTTGCCTTTACTGCAGTGGACGGAGTTTTGGGGACTTCAGTCTCATTCTCTCCACTGCAGGTCAGTTGTTATCATTGTCTTTGGTCAATATAGTCTCATTCTCTCCACTGCAGTCCCCTTGGTCCTCTGTGACTCAAGGGCCCTTCACAGCTCCAGTTAAAACAGACCCCTGTTTCACTTTCAACTTCTCTCATACCATTTGTAAAGACACAGGAATCCACCAAAATCTATCTACCGCATTCCACCCACAAACCGATGGATAGACAGAGTGGATGAACACATGGGTTGAACAGTATTTATGACCATGGACCAGTAACCAACCCCACAACTGGGCACAACTACTCCCCATTGCAGAGTTTGCCCATAATTCATGGAAACATGATGTAGCACAAAAATCCCCCCATGAACTTCTCACTGGAACACACACCCAAATCAACATACAATTGATCAAGAAAAATGTTTCTGCAGCAATCAATTGACTCCAGGAACTCACAGAAGCCAGATGGTCAGCACAAGAATGACTACAAGTGATACAAAAGGCTAAAGATGATAAGATACTGCAAAACCCACAAGGCAAGACAGCAAAAAGGCTTGAACAAGGTGACCAAGTATGGCTAGAAGGGAAAAATCTATCAATCAAGGGCACACAAAAACTCATGCCCAAAAGATATGGACCCTTCACAATCACAGAAGAAGTGATGCCAGTGGTGTTTCATCTAGACCTCCCAGAATCAATGAAAGTTCACAATGTTTTCCATATCGATCTTCTCTCACCCTATAAGGAAACAGATGCTTATGGCACACTGTTTACACAACCACCCCTGATCATTGATGAGAGTGAAGAAGAGTATGAGATTGATGCAATCCTGAATGTAAAGAAACAAAAGGGTAGAGGAGGTGGGCTCCAATACCTTGTTCATTGGAAAGGATACCCAAACTCTGACAACACATGGGTCAAACACAAAGACCTAAATGCCCCTGAACTTCTCAAAGAATACTATCATAACTCCACTATGGCTAGATGACCAGAAGTATAAATACAACCTCTTTTGCACTGAATATCCCTCATCCCACTTACAACAGAACTACCATGTCTTCTACCTCTTCTCCTACAACCCCAAATACTCCTCTACACCTCTCACCACCTCCCTTCATCAGTATTGACCTCGAAATAACTGAAGGAGGAACCATTGAACCAATCTATCACCAAAGAATGCCAGTAGCTGCCTTCTTGCCACTGATGAACCAAATGGCAACCAATACATAATGATGGCCTATCAAGCAGCAATCATTGGAGCCACTCAGGAATTCCACAGACTTACCACTCAGTCAGCCATGAGAGTCACCGGTCACCTACCCTATCCCTTAGCTGATCATACTGTAGCTATACACTTTCGATGGGCCATCGAACACACCATATCTGTCCTGCAAGGAGCAAACATGTGGAACCTACCCCTTCAAGAGGCATTACAATGCCTCGGATGAAATGACCCATGATATAGTGTTGGGTCTACAAGGATCCCATCCCCTTCACCTCTCATGCTTCGCCCTTGGACAGAAATTATCAACTTGGTACTGCAACACCTGGACAGACCTTCTGTACTAATTAGTCTAGCCCCATCTTACCATTTAAACATTTCTCCACCATATTCCCCTTCTTACCATGTTATGACACCCCCAAGCAACACCCCAGATCTCTCCCCTATGTTCCCAACCTCTGATCACCCCATCTCATCTTCTGACAAAGCAGTAGAAGCCCTCATCACCCACAACTTTGAAATGGCCCTCAAAGAGACAGAAAGAGAACAGTGGGAATTGTTGCAAACCCCCACACCCGATGGACCACAGTCCAATGTCCACCTTTGTCACAAATTCCTGGCTTACCAAGAAGAGGCCTGGATTACCAATGAACACCTTGCCAACACCAACACAGTGAATCAAATCCAATATGTTATTAACAACAAAGTAGGCACCAGCTTTGGCAGAGGCTCCAGACTCTCCTATGAAGTCCAACTAGTAGGGATGGATGCACTCAATGACCTATAGTTCAAGGAACCTACATGACACAAGAACTTCTGCGAGTGGTACAGATGTGAGGATCACAATACTGGATTGTGCCACTTCTTGCATAAGTGCCAGTTCTGCAACTAGTGATCAACAGGGGTATCTCAAACCCCTGGGGTTTGAGGGTAGGGTAACTGTGGGGTAAGGGTAAGGGTATGTCTTCACATACCCCAACAGACCCCCAGACCCCAGAAGTACCCCAGATGTCATAGCAGGTGGAGACAATAGAGGAGTAACAGAGGAGATGTCTGAGGATGCAACAGGGGGGGATGTGTTGGTAGGGGCCCAGGCATACCCAGAGAAGCAATCAAAGGAACAGGGGTGGAGGTAGTGGTAGAAATGGATGCTGTGATGAGGTGCAGTGATGTGCATATGGCAGGGAGACAAGAAAAACAACAGGAGGGTGGGGGAGGTGAGAATGGATGCTATGGCAATGCACAGTGGCATGCACACAGCAAGGAGGTGAGGTGAATAACAGGGTGGCAGAGAAGGAGGGAGTGAACACTATGGCAATGTGTAGTGGTGCATGCATGACAGTGAGGTGAGGGAAACAGCAGAAGGGCAGAGCTGGCAGGAGTGGATGTTGTGGCAAGGTGCAGTGGTGTGCACGGTAGGGAAGAGGCCAGAAGAGCAGGGTGATGAGGAGGCAGCGGAAATGGATGCTTTTATGAGATGCAGTGGTGTGCATGCAGAAGAGAGGTGGGGAAGATAATAGCAGAGTGGATGAGGCAGAAATGGACACTGTGGAGAAGCACAGTGGTGCACATGTGGCAGGGAAGTAAGAGGGGCAATAGAATGATAGATGAGGCGGGGTTGGATGATATGGCAAGGCACAGTGGCATGCATGCAGCAGGGAGTCAATAAGAGAAGCAAGGAGAATGGCAGAGGCAGAAATGGATGCTGTGATGAGGCGCAGTGGCGTGTAGGCAGAATGTAGGTGAGATGAACAACAGGAGGGTAGGTAGATGAGGTAACAATGGATGTTTTGGCAAAGTGCAGAAGTGCGCATGCAGCAGGAAGACAATAATGGAAGCAAGGAGACAGGAAGAAGTGGAAACAGATGCTTTAATTAGATGCAGTAGGATGGCAGTGGCAGCAGCAGTAGGTGAAGACAATGGCACACACAGTGACACACTTACCTCATAAGAGGTATGACCCCAACACTAACCTCCAGGTCAGGTCTGTGTACCCCTGCCTGTACCCCACAAAAACCCCAGCCCCAGCCTTGGGGTAAGGGTTTGCTGGGGTAAGGGTAAGGGTATCAATAAAGATACCCCAGGGTTACCCTTGTTGATCACTATCTGCAACCACAGTGGACATATCAAGAACAAGTATAACAACCCACATAACAACTGTCATCATGGTCTTACATGCAAAGTCCCAATTGACCACTATAACCTTGAGAAAACACAGTGTCCTACTTGTATCCATTACCCTGCTTGACAAGGCAACTGTTTTACTTAATGGGTTTCAGATGTTAATAAGGGGCTTAAGCTTGTTCTCCTTTAGAATCAGGCATTCAATACAGCAAGCAATACAAGTGACTTAGGCCTTCCCTTCTTCTCCTTTCTCTCTGAAAGACTACTTCCTCTTTGAAGTGAAGCTTCTAAAGACTTGTGTGGATCACACCACAGCAAGGTCTTCTACCTCTGAACTCTTGACTAGACCTGCGGATACTAGTTCTTGCAACCCACTTTGCCATTTCACTTAGTTAGCATAACTCAGAACGACTTCAAAACAACATGGTGACCTGACTGTGACAGCTGTGCATATGTTAACCCAAACTAGTGCTGACAATTTACATTTGATGTTGGCTTTGGGAAATGCATCCTTCCTACAAATAATGACACAATACTTCTTAATAGTGGCATCCAAAACCTTCTGTGTCAGTTCATCAAAATCTGTTTTAACTGGAGCTGTGAAGGGCCCTTGAGTCACAGAGGACCAAGGGGACTGCAGTGGAGAGAATGAGACTATATTGACCAAAGACAATGATAACAACTGACCTGCAGTGGAGAGAATGAGACTGAAGTCCCCAAAACTCCGTCCACTGCAGTAAAGGCAAGCCTGACTAAGTATATACTAAATAAGGAAGGCAAATAGTCACAGAAGCATTGGGCTGACACTATAGTAGCCCAAATAACAGGGTCTCGATTGGATATGATCCATTGTGGTAGGCCGAATTATAGTACCAGGTATCAGAGATATTCTTTGGCAACCCCTGGTCTGTCAATCTTTTTTGTGCATGGGATGAACTTCACTGCTTTAGAGCATCCCTGGTTGATGATGGTCAAGATACTATTGTATCCTTCTGACTTTGGGAGGTCCATAATAAGGTCCATGGATACATATTGAAAAGGGCTCTCTTTCACATGTTATTTGGGCTACTGTAGTGTTTAGTGTTGCCACGGCTCGGCTCGGAGCTGCTCCGGAGCTGCTCTGAGCCGAGTCGTGAGCCAAGCTGAGCCGATTGATGGCTCAATCAGGAAAACCGCTCACGAGCGGCTCGTGAGCCGGCTCAGAACCCATTTTGGTTGCCATATATGGTGCTAAATTACGAGTAGAGTCATTTGCTGGCTGCACGGCGCGCGCTGCCGCCTCATTGCGTTCCTCGGAACTACATCATCATCGTCTGATAGCTCCGCGTGACCTTCCTTCCCTCATAGTCACCATAGGGTAGGCTCTGTGCTTTCTGGTCCTCACTCTCCCAGTCCCTTCTCGCGAACAGGTCAATCAATACCGACCTTCACCGCCACATTAGTACTACTGGCGACACTCTGTTTGCTGTGTACCTGGGTCTTTTTCTGATGAGGAGTGGAGCTTGTGTTCTTGTGAACCATCTTCTTTCTCAGTTGTACCCTCCTCGGAGGCACCTTGTGGATCTCTCTTCCAACACTAGACCTGTATGTTGGTTACTCCCTCTTCTACCCTACTGATTTGATCCCCGCTTTCAGAGAGGACCACCCAATGCTGTGTATACCAAAGTCATTTTCTCAACTCCAAGATCTGAACCATCTCATCAAGAAATATTGCGATATATCCTTTCCGCATCCTTATCTCCTATGTCCTCACTTACCTCTTGTAAGTTGTCCCACCCTGCCTACGCCCATCGTCAAATGTGAACTGCGGTGCGACATGGACACCTGGGCGGCCTCGCTGGACATCGTAGTGGACCCACCTCCCCAATCGATTTTCTGCCTTCGTCGACACCGCTTGTCATCTGGGGGAGGGGGTCTCTGGCTTACGCTGTTACATGATGCCGTCCTTGCCGGTGAGGGACACCTCATGGCGATCGTACGGCGTGGTCCCGGTCGCGAATGTGGCGTCGTCATGCTCAACGGCTCCAAGGTCTCCGTGGATGTCGAGGAACTCCCCGAGGTGGAAATCACGTCACTCAGCAAACAAAAGCGCATCAAGCCGCCACGGATCCCGCTTGATCAGCCGCCCGTGCTTGGTGCCATTCGTCGGCGGCACAGGGATTGGAACGGAGAGACCGAGGAGCCAAGCGGAGATTCTCGCTCGCCGCTAAGTCCAACCAAGGTGGTGGATGAGAGCGGTAGGAATTCGACGTGGTTGACGTGATTCCGAGGCTCCGTAGACGATATTTCATGCAGGCGATGGGGCAAGCCGCCACTTTGACTCAGCAGGCCGTCGCTGCTATCTCTCCCTCTTCAACCGGGGCCCTTCCTCTGAATTTCCCCTACAATACGCACTCAACGTGTTGCAGTATCTGCAAGCTGCACTCGCGATCGTCGGATCCCGTCTCGGACAGTTGGACGTTCATCTCCGAAAAGGGCTTCCCGCTGCACCGTAAGCTCGCGCTGGAGATTTCGGCCTCATTGCCGGTTTATAGGGGCGAGAGGGTAATCGAGGGTATCTCTGCGGAGGAGATCGTGGTGGTGGTGACGAGCTATGATGCGCGGACCCGATGGGACGAGCACTTCGTTGGTGTTCATATGCTCGAGGTCTTTGCAGGTGCGGGAGGAGCCCACATGGCATTCACAATGAGCAAGGTGGGCTTCCCGTTCCGCGACCGTGGATTCTGTTCTGCTTTCACTCCTTGATCCTTCTGGTAGCCTTCAAGCACTCTCCTTACCGGGATCGATGTACCTTTCCATCCTCGGCGGTGCCGTCTGGGGTGTTGCCTGCGCCTTACCATTGGCGTGTGCCTGTGTTGCTACTGGCGCAACGCTGTGTTTTTTTATCTTCGCAGCGCTCGGGCCCGCGCTTCTCACTCTTCCTTCCTTCCAGTCCCAGCTCCTTCAGGGATCAGCGCGCAACGCACTAACCTCATTCCATTCCTCATCGTCCTTTGCATTGTGCCTCTACCTCCTCACTGGGTTCTCAATGTCCTCGCGCCCCACCTCGGCATTGGTCTCATCCCTTTTTGGTGTAGCACCTTTCTCGGGATTTTCGGCATCACAGTTATCCACACATCCATCGGTGGTGGGTTGGATGAGATGACGTCCGCTGCCGACTTTCACCTCACCTCATGGCGCAACTTTCTCACACTTGCTGCCGTTGTCGTCGGGGCGATGATCCCGGTCGGCATCTGATACGTTTTTTCCCGGGAAGTGGCAGACGTAGGGGATGAAGAACCCCTTGTGAGGCTTGATGGTGAGGATGATGTGATTCTAGCGCAAGGTGCACCATTATCACCGGTGAAGAACAAGCAGGTCCGGAAACCATTGGTAATCAATGAAGGGGACCTTTCTGGCGATGAAACAGGGGATGAATCGGATAACATGTGATCCTTGAGGTGGGCCCTGCGCTGATCATCAAGAACAAGGATGTTGGGCCCCCTTGCAGTCCCTTTCACCACCGCGCAACCTCTGGATCATCATCATCAAGAAGAGTCTCGAGATTTGCCCTAATTTTCGTTCACCTTTGCTGATGAGCTATGTATGTAAATCTACGGCCCTTTCGCAGCGCATACGGCCCTTTGTTTGTTCTGGTACCTGTGGGTTGCCCTTCGGTAATGCAGCCATCGTTGTAAGCCTTTTTGATGCAGCTGCACCTCGCAAGGGAGCTGCAATTGAGGGAATGGCACTGGCACAAGGATTGCGAGATGTCTTGAGCTTGTCATGTAAGGTTTTATGAGGCTTCAGTTGATTCGCAGCTCAGGCTTGTGTTTGTGAACTTGAGTTTATCTGCCAGTGGCCCAAGGGCGAGTATCTCGTTAACCCATTCAGTGGGTGTCAGCCAGTCTGAGGAGTGTGAATCAAAGCTGTGGCAGTCTTATTCAATCATACAGATCATGAAAAAACGTATGTAGATCTTCAACAGGATTTCCTTCTTCCCTTTCCTCAAGCTCTGCTAACTCCTCATCTCTATCAAAGCCACTGGTGAAGTTTAACCCATTGCCTTGCTTCGATGTGAACTTGAGAAGTTGTAAGGCCTCCATCATTCTTGGGCCCAACTTGCTTCTCCTATCAGTGGTTGTTTCTTTGCTGGAGGAGAAAACCCTTTCACAAGGAACTAAGGAAGCTTGGATTGGAAGTACATCCATGGCAAGCTTGAATAGTGTTGGAAAATTATCTTCATTCTCCTAATAACAATATAAGTACTTTTAATAAGTGTAAGATAGGGAAAATAAGATACTTACCTGCCAAAAAGCAATAACATCAACATTCTTTCTTCGTGGAATACCAAGATACTTGTCCACTTCCTCTTCCAAGGTGAGACCTTGTGATTCAAAGTCATCAAAATCATCCATCTCAAGGATCTCATAGGCTCTGTCAGTATATGAAGTCTGAGCACCATGAGGGGGAGGGGGAGCCCTTGGATCAGATTCTAATTCTGGGGCTTGATAGTAAGGATAAAGCTAGTTATAGGTTATAAATTTATAAGGTGGTAGTTATGAAACTAAGAACTTACAGCATCAAGAAGGGTTTGCCTTACTAGCTGCATAGAGCGATGCTGAGGTTTAGACCACCAGCGCTTTGCCGCTGGATTTAGAACTATACCAAGGGTTAATACTGCTCACAAATAATGATAATGGCTTACATAGAGCTAAGGAATAGGCTGAAATGTCATCAATTTCTTCCCTATACTCTTCAAGCTTGTCAATAGCAGCTTGGATAATATTATAGCCATCCAAAGAGGCCTTCTCTTGATGGCTTTCAAGCCTCTTAATCAGATACTCAAAAGCTGGAAGGGTTCTCCAGAGTGTCGGAGTCTTCTCAGCAGATAACACCTGCTGAAATGCATGTGGAATCTAGGCAATGAAAAATTAACATACTTTTACAAAGTGATAAAGTGATAAGACTTACTTCAAGGATGTTTTTCACCATAATGAGCTGATTCCAATCTGCAAAGGATAGCTGAAAACTTGATTCAGCCTCTGTCAGAAACCGAGTGATAGCCTAAATTATTAGTTGAATGGTATTAAAGACAAATAGACATTTGAGATTACTTCTCTTAGTTCCAAGGCCTGGTCAATCATTAGAAAAGTTGAAGACCACCTTGTTGGAACATCTCGAATAAGCTTTAAGGGTTCCTTCTTGGGGTCCTTCAAGTTGTTCAAGTTATTCAAGGTGTTCTCAAAGCCATTGCGCCTGAGTGAAGAGGCACGGATCTAAGATGATAAAATGAGCAGTGTTAAAAAAGATAGGAAGAAAGAAAGGAAATGAAATGAAAAAGCGAAATTTTCAAGAAAGAAAATTGGGGAGAGCATATCAGCAAGCCTGAGGGGTAGTAGGGCACATCCCAGATTTCGAACATTGTGCCCAAGCCCAGCTCCCAGCCCAAGTGCATCGTCGCTGTGGCAGCAGTGGTGGGGATGGCATGCAAGTGAGCATGCCCGCTGATCGCCACTCGGGCAGAGATGGTGTTTGACAACTGTCACAACTCGCAAGAAGACCCATGAAACAATGACCAAGCCAGACATCCTTTGGCGTTAGTGAAGCATTTCGTGCATGGTGTCGCGCTTGGTGTGAAGACAGGAAGCTGGAGTGTGGTGCTGTGGCTTGTCGTGATCGTGTGTTGCTGAATGCCACAGCCCAGGAGTCGAGAACGCCAAAGATGGTGGCCCAAGGGGCAATTGCACCGCTCGAGCTTGCAGCTGGTAGTACGCTTCCTGGAATAACCTCCCCGCTACTTGACACCAAAACACGCCAAGTTGCGGCACTGGCGCCCCTTTGCCAACCTAGCAAGCATATCATATAAAGTGATTGACGAATCCGAGTCACGCCGTTGACCAGACAGCCCATTGCAAGAACGCTGGCAGTTTCCCGGCCTGCGATTCTGCGATTTCCAGCCAACTGGGCCACTGTGATTCGGAGGGGGCTGACCCCCAGAACTGAAGTGCACGCTCGGGTGACAACACAGGAAAAAGTATGCCAATGAAGGGCAATGTCTTTGTGAGGCTCTTGTGTGGTCTCTCTGGTTCTGTACGGGTGGTAGATGAGCGGAAGTGCTGAGACCGGTACTAATGGGTACTTGCAAGAATGATATCTTCCTCCTGCTGGAATTTAGGTAGCTCTGACGAGGCATACGAAATAACGGATCATCACATCCGCCTTTCTCCCATCTCCGCATGCATCGAGTTTGACCGCACCCTCGAACCTTCAGTGCTGACAACGCCTTCATTATCCACTTTCCCAGTGCAGTGAGCACGGCATTAATGGGATTCGCAACCGTAGGGTGGGAAGCAGCAGTCTGGAGCTGTGAAACGGCAGGAGCAGTGGCGGCGGGTACTATCATAGCTTATGTCTCATAAACTTTCGCTACACTTGAATTGCCCATCTGTGCACATACGACAGACGATCATTTCGGACATGGGCGAGCTACACCTCGAAATTTACGTTGAGTGGATGAAGCGCGAGTACGGTGTCACCTGCACTACTGGCCACCCACAAGTTGCGTTCCGAGAAACTGTCATGGAGCGTGCCGAGTTTTCGTACACCCATAAGAAGCAGACTGGCGGCGTGGGGCAATATGCGCGGGTCATTGGACACATTGAACCGATGGAGACAGACACCAAATCTGGGAAGGATGTCGCATTTGAAAGCGTCGTCATGGGCGGGAATGTGCCGACCAACTACATTCCGGCGGTCGAGGAGGGCTTCTATGACGAGAAGGGCACGCTGTCCGGTAACCGGATCTCTGGCGTGCGCATGGTGTTGCGTGATGGCACATTCCACGCCGTCGATTCATCCGAATTTGCGTTCCGTCTAGCCTCTATCGGTGTGTTCCGCGAGGCATACCTCAAAACGACGCCGGTGATTCTCGAGCCAATCATGACGGTGGAAGTCGTTGCTCCCGTTGAGTTCCAGAGTGCGTCTGCTCTCCCCATCTGTGGTAAATATGCTTGTTGATTGGTAAAAAGGTGCGGTAATTGGCAGATTGAATGCTCGTCGGGGGACCATCATCGACAGCGAAGTGCGCGAGGACGAGTTCACGGCTATGGGCGGAGGTCACGCTGAATGACATATTTGGATATTCGAGTCAGCTCCGTGGGGCGACACAAGGAAAGGGCGAATTCAGCATCTGGCAGTTGACTTTTATTACACAAGATGGCGCAGCGATTGAAGTTTCGCAGCAGCTGAAGTGGAGGGCGATGGTGAGAACCGACCTGAGGGTGTTCCCTTCTCCTGGTGGTGGGCGTGATTCCATGAGGCGGGATTTGACAAATGTTCTTCCACACATTAGACGCCCATTGTTGTGATGCCGTGCTTCTCAATCACCTCGCAGAATTTGACCATGATTAGGGGCACTTCTACACCATCACGGGCCATTGGTTCCGCAAGGTCGACACTAAACAAGGCGGAGTTGTGAATGACTACTATTAGGGGTGTTCGCATTGTGGGGTACCGGGTTCGTGCGGTCAACATGTTGCGGTAAGGGAGGTTGCTTGATCATTGTCAGCTTCAACTGTACATGACACAGCATGTGCACAACTTACAAAGCCTTCATATTTGGGTCCTGTGCGGCGGGGACCTCTTTGCATCCCGCCATAGGCATACACGTGGTTGTGCATAGACCTTAAAGTTGGAATTGTTATTTTTGGACTCGATGGTAGCTTTGAGCCTGGGTCCTGCCACACCCAGACAATGTAGAAGCGCTGTGGTCATTTGTGACAGTTTTGCGCAACCGTGTCCCACTTTGGATGGCGCCGAACAGCGCACTGCGATCCCCGGTAGGAGCTGGAGTAACGAAAACAGGAGCTGGCGGGGCCAACGGAGCTGCAGGAGGAGCAGGAGGAGCCGCGGGGGCAGGTGGCGCAGGTGGCGACGGGGGTGGTGTGGGCGCAGACATCGCCGTCGGACTGGGAGTTTTAGACGCCACATTAGCACTCGCAGCGGACTGGGAGCGGGGTGGGCCGCCAGGTGGCGGGAGGATCGACCCGAAGAGCTGTCACGCAAGCCTGTCACGTGTGTCGCGCGAAGAGTTGAGCTCGTCTTCAGAGCTATCGTCGTCATCGTCTCTCTCATATGCCCACTCATCTTCGCTATCGCCTGGAGAAGTGTGGTACGAAGTCTTGACGGCCGGCGGCACCGGGCTTTTCGATGGAGGCGGGGGGACAGCTGCAGGCAGGGAAGGCGCTGGTGAAGTATATGGGTGCGGAGTTAGGGTTCAAGGCGGATGCTTCCTGGGGAGTGAGGGATCTTCAAAAGGGACGTGGAGTTACAAACCGGTATAAGACGTACCCTTAAAGATACCATACTCTGTTTGATTCTGTCAAGAAAAAGGGGGATCCCGCACTGATAAAAGAGCAGATTGAGAAAAAAAAACAACCATGATTGGAGTACGGAACTCACATTAAGTTCACATAGCACTCTGAGTACGCCTCATCAGAGCTAGGTTCCACGATCGCGACTTCGTTTTGGGTGGCAGACGTGGCATCTGGCCGCTGAGCGGCAGGTGGTAAATTGTTGCGCCATCGGGCGGTTAGTGAAGGGGAAGGCGTGTTGCTAGGTCAGCTCCGGTGCTAGATCTAGGGAGAGGAGGAAGACTTGGAAGAAGGAGGGGACGGGGACTACAGTAGAATTTATAGAGGGAGGGGGGTTGGGGGCGAGAGTCATTGGGGAAGAGGTTGGGGTGGGAATCGGTTCAGAGAGGTGGAAAGTGGAGAAGACCGTGGCATGTCTACTCGTAAATGTGATCGTCGTTGTTGTACTTGCCTGTTCGATGTCGATTTGGCAGAGCCCCCTCATGAACGCTGTCCGGAGGACTCTTCCGGCAGCCTCCCTGGCCACACACGAGATGTAGTAATCGTGCCAGCAGGAGGGGGACAAGGTAGAGGACCAAATGGCAGAGGGGATGGCGCAGGCGCAGATACGCAGGGAGGGGGACCCAGAATGGGTGTAGCCACTCGTGCAGTGACGCCATGGAGAGGGTGGGACTTATGAGTTGATGGTGGAAGGGGAAATGTCAGAGACGTGCTAAGCCCGGGGAGTCTGGGGATGCACGAGGCAGCGGCCACGGGCGGATCTGGAAAGCTCATTGTTATACGGAAAGACGTCAAAGATGAACATTTCGAGTTTCATCCCATTCGGCTTGGTCGGTTTGACGGATGTACCATCTGGCAGGGCCACGTGCGGAATCTTCTTGCGAGCGATGTGAAAGGCGAGGTTGTCCTTGAACGAGGCGACGCTCCGCAAAAATGTGGTGGTGTGAAAGTGGTTCGCAATGTTACCCGCGCGGAAGAGGAGCTCGCCCGTGTTGGGGTCGCGCACATCGGCTTGCACGGCAGATATCTCAGAGTATTCGACCACGCTGAATTTGGAGCTGCGTTGCGCAACGACGCCGACGGATTCGGTAGGGTAGGCTTTGGGGACTACTTTGGCGGCACAGTCGGCTTGCTTGCTGATGCCATAACCGACAAAGACCAGGTCGGCAACGCGGACGAGACAATTGTCGATGCAATAGGCGTGCACGTAGAGAACCTTGCGTGATTCGAGATCGCTCAGGACCGACCTTGTTTTGTCGGTCAGTGAGAGAGGGGTGAGAAGAGCCCCTTTTCGTGCCGCGCAAGGAGACTTTCTGGGTAGCCCGGTAGCGTGGGGACTGGTGGGGTAGCTCGGTAGCATGGGGGCTCGAATGCAGCATAGCGTCTGAGAAGTAGCTCCTGTGTGAGGCTTATCGTACAACGATGAGGCCACGAGAATTACCAGACAGTTAGAGGATACTCACAGATAGATATGCCCCACAAGTCACCCTCAGCAATGGCAATACCACATAGTCGAAGATGAGTAGTAGAACCATGACACTACTAGCGTCGGACAACAAACCCGGGCCTGCATTGGCACAATGACTTGGAGGTTGTCAAGGTAATTGATCTCATAGAAACGAAGACATTTCACATGCTTCGATTTCGCGCTTATAGGGACAAGGTTTCCAGCTGAGATATCGCAACAATATAGACAAGGACAAATAGGCTCAGACTCAGAGTGATCTTGTTGAGACGAGTCACGATGGGCTGCAGAACACAAGGCAATGCAACACCACAATGCCTCTCAAATTCGAGGTGTTGCCAGTCAAAATTCTCCGAGTACCAGGGAGTAAGATGCCATCTGAGTCTCCATAGAGCCATAGAAAGCCCACATAGGAAAGAAAATCGAAACAAAAACTGAGAAAAATATGACAAGTAAGATATAACCTACATGCTGAATGGTACCTTGTAACTTTTTGACTGAGTCTTGATCTGGGCCCAACCCAGCTGCTTGGCCCAATATTTCCTTGCATGCAAGGTTGACAATGTGTGGAAAACATCTATAAGAGTAAATCAGCAACATTATGCACAAAAAAATAAGGCTAACCGTATGCGCCGCTGTCTGCTAGAGAACTCAACCCTACGCCCTTCAAGAGCTACTTGCAATGCAGCAACAAATGTGTCATTATTTGCTGCATTATCCATGGTAATCCATCCAATCTATATAAGTTATGCAGGTTTTACCATTTCCTGAAAAAATAAGCAAAGGAGATATACCTTGTTAGCTAGATCTAGGCGATCTATGATGAAGAGAAACTCTTCTGCTAAGCGCTCTCCTGTATGTGATCCTGGAACAAGCAGAAAGCCAACTAGATCAACATGAAGAGTAAGCTTTCTCTGTCCCTGAGTGAGCTTGCTCTCCAGCCAGTGTGCAGTAACAGCCATATATGGCTTAAGGTCAGGATCAGTCCAGCAGTCCATGGTAAAGGAAATCTTCCCAGCAGAGCGCTGATAAAAAATGGTTAAGTATAATCAAGTCCTTTCACCAACATTGGTCACATGCCTGCATTTGAGCTGAGAGAAATTTAAAGTGCTCAGCATGTAGCTCTAGAATGCGGTTGCTCATTGTTGTACGGTGGGGAATATCACGTTCTTGCATATTCTCCTGCAGCAAGAGCATAAGGTCCCGAAATTGTCGGGACTCCACAAGGCTAATAGGCTACAAAATGGTTATTAAAAAAATGTTTTAAAAAATATAAAAAAAGACCAACTAGGTCATTAGCAACAATAAATTCTACCAGGGCATCCACAAATCGCTCTCGGGAAAATTGAGGCCTAGGTTGATCCTGAGACACAGGCTCAACACCATAGAAAGCAGCAATAGCTGCCAGGGCACTTTTTGCTGTGATAGGAATGCCACGAGCTTTACACTGAGCAGACCAATCCTTGGGATGTATTGTGTACAAATGCCTTCGCAGGGTCCCTACTGAGGTTGACATCACATAAGGAATGACCTTGTACTGAGCCTTGGTCACTCTAATGGACCTAATATTTTTAAGCATTTACACAAAAAAAAAAATAGTAATCACTCACAAGCAAAATTTACATACTCGGTGTTCTTTCTGCTCGAAAAATGTATAAACATCACGGGCAGTGTGACGTCCTCTCTTATTGCCTGCAGGCCCAGACTCAGACTCAGAAGCAAGAGGCTCTGCGTGTTGTTGATGCCTACTGTGGGCCCGGGTAGGTGAAGCGGGATAAGGGTCTACAGGCCTGGGGGCATTTTGGTGTCTTTGTGCATGAGAATGTACTAATGGCTCAGCCTGAGGTGTCTCTTCCGAGTCAGAAATCTCAGAATCTGTTAGAGTAAGAGAGGTCCTAAGATCGAAGGTCTCCGGAGAATGTTGTGCCTGTGCTGGAGTACCAGAAGATGTGCCGCTGGCAGTACTGAGAAATGGATCATCTTGACTTCCCTCAAGATTGTGCTGCCCAAGGTTGCCATCTTCATCTGTACTAGTAACCACAGGATTGAAAGCTACATGGCGCTGGGCCAGCACAGGCCTCTGAGTTGAAGTTGCTGGGAAAGGCTGGGATGGACCCGATGGCTGACTCGGAGCTGGCAATGTGGACTCAGCCTGAGAAAATTGAGCTAATAAACAATTAATTGGTGACTCGGATTCAATATCAAGCTACATACGATCAACCGGAAAACTCGTTTGAAGAGCTCCCCCAGGCAGGTGAACGTCCTTGGGGGTAGATCGTGTTTGCCGGGTTCGTTTTGTGCCCCGTTTCTTAGGGGAGGGTGTCTTCGGGTGCTGTCTTTTGTTACCTGGCATTCTCAAAGGTTTCACTGGTATGAATCGACGTTGATGACCTTGAGTGATGGTCGTTTTCGAGTGGGGGGCCAACTGCCTTACATCGATCTCGCACTGGCACATGGACATGCCACATCTGATAACACTTTGCGGCGGCATTTGCGCCCTCTCGCACATTAACAATGTACTCCTACTATTCTAATTTGACATCACTTCTCTGCACACCTCAACACCAAGGAGAAGCAAAGACACCAACTTTGCAGGATGCACGACATGGGACTCCCCTAGATCTGGCATCGACAACGGGGCACTTCGATATCGTGCACTTACTGGTTGAGCACAGCGTGGAAGTATTGCCCTAAACAGTGATGCGCCTGGGGCCTGGGCTTACCTGGAAACCTAGAAACGATGACCCATTCAACGCAGATGGACGCAATGCCGGTCTGGAATGTCCACCAACGTCAGCTAACGTTTGTTTGTTTTTGTTGTCAGCCTATCGGGTAGAGGGGGGTGGTAAGAGTTAGGAGAAATGCTTACATCCAGCAAAGGGCATGCCCGCGATGCCGTTCGAGACGTGCGCCGTTGCAATAGATCCTGTCTCGGATCATGAGGGAGAAATGTATTATAAAATAATGAGATGACACACCAGTTGACTAGACCACCGAAATCATCTCGGCAAGAGAGCTAAACGTTTGAGGAGTGGGCATCGATGACGAGCGTGCAACGTGAGCATCACCAATGACAGGTGGGGGTTGTATGGCGGGTGGTCAAAGGGTGGGAGGGGTGAGACTGGGTAAGTTTGAGCATGAACCGCTTCAGGGGGGGGGGGGGGGATTGGGTACTCACAACATGAACTTCTCCCATGGGCGACGATTGCAGCGAGGTGGTTGCCACTACGGTCGAGAGGCAGCTGATAAGCACTGGTCAGGTGCCGCCAACCAATCAGAGCTGACTGACCGCTATCCACCAATCAGAGCTGCCCGACAGCGCCTGCAGCCCACTTTGGAAGTTCAGGGGGCGAGTAGCCTCTCTAAGTCTTCCGACTCACTGGCAGGGTCGACTTGAATGACGGATTCGTGGATCTGTATGCTCGGAGTCCGACATTGTAGTACTTGTAAGATGGGCACTGGCAAGGAGCTGAGTGTCTCCTATTTAAGGCCTGGCGACTGCGACGATCGCCCCCGAGTCGTGACATCATAGAACGTACCCAAGCGGCGAGGCCACGCATCCAAGGCCTGGGTGGCAACGTCGTCATCCACATGCACGAAGGAACAAACGCAGGGAGACACGTACCAAGACGACGATTCCACGATCCAAGCATCTGTCGTTACGAACGACAAACCAATAAAGAACAAGACGAGAGACCGAGACAAAGTCGAGGAAAGAGATGATGCGTGAAAGGATTGTGTAGGTCATTCGTCACTGCAAACGATGAGACGGAAGAAAGAACCGAACCTGAACGGCGATCCATCGAGCAAGACACGCCGCACATGCACCAACGACAACGAGAACGTAACTGCGAGGCAAGAAACGAAAGAAGGAACAGTTGGGAATGGAGAACAACGCAGACAGGAATGTAGGAAGGGGCATAGTTGGCAGTCGATAAACGAGAACAAGGAGAGGGGGAACATGGAGGTTCTGACGTCGAAGACGAAGTCGCTGGCTTCGAAGTTCGTCAGCTACCTGTGAGGAAGTATGGGGTGACTTAGCGATACCCAGAATGACGTCCGGAGGTTGGGCAGAAGGGGGGTGGATGAGGGCCTTGAAAACTGGGGCGCGGCACGGGCTATCCAGCCAGTCCAGTTCCCAGGTTGAGAAGGCTTCGCGGCGTGCGATGTCTCGGAGAGCGGGGACGGAGGGGGCAGAGAGAGCGACTTGACCCTGGGCGGCCATGACTGCCTCGACGGCAATGTCCGAGCGAAGAGGGTGGAGACATCGAGTCGCAGAGGGCCTGACAGGCAGCGGCATTAACATGGTGTTCAGTGATCTGGCAATAAGAGAGGACCATGGGGTCAGCAGTGAATATGGAGACGGACGAAGAGGGAGAGTTTGGAAGAGTGTCCTTTGCCAAGTCTGCTGCCAGGACTAGGGTTTGGAAGGCGGCATCCCGCATTGTGGCGTTGTGACCCAGGACAAGAGAGCGGTGACCAATTTCTTTCCCTTCAAAGAAAGCCACGCAGGCGCCTGTCCAGGAGGGGTCTAAGCGGGCAGGGCTGGGGCCAAGGGCTCTGCAGTATATTGTGGTGAGGCCTTTGCTAGAGCGGTGGGCGCTTCGGCGATGCGATGTTTCCAGTCTGCCGTGGGGCCTGGATCAGGAATAGTGGACAGTCGGTCAGAGTGGGGGCCGCAACGGCGCCACGGGGCCTGGTTGAGGGTGGGGGGGCAGCGGCTGTCAATTCAGTCCTTCAGGAGGACATCAAGCCAGATTGAAGCCACGCTGCCATGCGGCCAATGCCAGCCATTGTCCAAATTTGGTATATTTCCAGATTCGTCATGAAACTGGTGCGAAGCCACGACTCGAGCGGCTCACTAGCAACTCGCTCAGGCTCGGCTCGCCCAAAATGGGTGAGCCGGTACGAGTCGAGGCGGAACCGAGCCGAGCCGAGCCGTGGCAACACTAGTAGTGTTAGCCCAATGCTTCTTTGACTGTTTGCCTCCCTTATTTAGTATATGCTTAGTCAGGCTTGCCTTTACTGCAGTGGACGGAGTTTTGGGGACTTCAGTCTCATTCTCTCCACTACAGTCCCCATGGTCCTCTGTGACTCAAGGGCCCTTCACAGCTCCAGTCAAAACATCACATGTGTATCAAAATGTTGGAGGGGTGTTTTTAATCATGGGAGGTTTGTCTTTGATTCCTGACATTTGGCACATCCCTTCACATATTCTTCTACAAATCCACAGAATCGAGGCCCTTCATATGATTGTTTTACCAGTTCCCATGTATTGGCAATTCCTGGGTGACCACCAGTGGGGCTGTCATATAGTTGTCAAAAGATTGATTGTCATTCTTCTGTTGTTTGTCAGGAAAGTTTTACATAGTGAGTCGTTATGGGGTTCAGAAAAGAGGGTGTCTGGCAGGAGGATATGTGGTTTGTCAGTATTCACCCCCTTATTAAGGTCTGATCTCCATGATAGGAGGTCAGCAACAGTGTTCTAGTGTCCACATCAGGAAAACCCATTTGGCCTTAAACTGTATTAGATGCTCCTTAAAGCTTACTTAAGATGTTGGTAAGTAGATCCTCAACTTACTAACATTGAGGATCTAATTACCAACATCTTAAGTAAGCTTTAAGGAGCATCTAATACAGTTTAAGGCCAAATGGGTTTTCCTGATGCAGGAGTGTGTGAGAGTGTAGTTGAAATCTTGTAAGAAGGTGAGCCAGCATGCTTGTTATCTGGTGACCTTCTGTGATTCATGGAAGTATTGGAGGTTTTTGTGATCCATCCACACTTCTACTGTGTGTTTGGCCTCTAGAAAGAATGGACAGCCACATTTGAATCCAAAAATGATGGCAGCTAACTCTTTGTCATGGGTGTCATAATTCCATTCCACATCTAGGAGAGTATGGCTATGAAAGGTGATATGGTAGATCCCATCATTAAACTCTTGGGCTATGATGGCTCCCAGAGCGAAGCCAGAGGCATCTGTTTTCAATATGAATCTTTGCATCCAATTTAGGGCTTATAGTAGTGGTGACTCAGTACAAATGTATTTGAGTTGGTCAAATGCTGATTGCTCTTATCTGACCATGTCTGTTGTCTATTCTTGCAGGTGAGGTTGTTTAGTGGACATGCAATATTGGAAAAGTGTAGGATGAAGGCACAGTAGAAGTTGCAGAATCCTAGAAAGCTGCAAACTTCTTTTATGGTGATAGGTGTTGGCCAGCCAGTTGGTAATTCCTTTGACTTTGATGGGGTCCATACAAATTTTGCCATTACCAATGATAACTCCAAGATATTCCACCTCATGTTGGTGGAAGTGACATTTCTCTGGTTTGAGGAAGAGGTACTTTTTTGTGAGTTTGTTTAGGATGTGTTTGACCCATAGGCTGTGAAGTACTTCATCATCTGTAGTTGCGATGACAATGTCATCCATATAGATCTTGACCCATCTTTCTTGAATCTTGTCTCGGAAGATTTCATCCATTATAGTCTGGAAAGTGACTGGGGAATTGCATAGGCCAAAGAACATTACTGTTGGTTCAAACAGTTCTTCACTGGTTTTGAACACTACTTTTCACTCATTACCTTTCTTGAGTTGAATGTTATTATACCCCCAGTGGACGTCAAACTTTATAAACAGTTTTTTTGTCTGCTAGGTCATGAATGAGGTCAGTGATTAGGAGGAGGGGGTATTGGTTTAGTATTGTCCATTTATTGAGTTTCTGATAGTCTTGCACTGGTCATAATTTTCTGTCCTTTTTGTAACAAAGAAAAAGCCACAGGCATACTGCGACTTGGACCTGCAAATTCTTTCTAGTTGTAGGTTGGTGGCAATGAATTCTTTTTATGCTTGCTTCTCTGCTGGGGATAGCAGGTATATGTGACAGTCAAGTGAAGTAGGGGCATCTGGTTTCAGGTTAATGGCATGGTCTCATTTTCTTGGACCTAGGAATTGTTTGGAGGTGTCTTCCTAGAAGACCTTCCCATATTGATGGTATTGCTCGGGGATAATTTAATCCCAGGTTTTCTTGTCTTCTGGGTAGCCATTGTAGTTTTTGCTATTTATGAAAATGGGGTTTCCTCTCTCTTAGTGATGGGACTTCCCTGCATAGTTATCCCTTTTCCCAGTTGATAGTAGGATTAAAGGATTCGATGAAGGGGTACCCCAGGATGGTGTCATCCTCTCCTATGTCCATAACAAAGAACAGATGGTCACATGGCTTTCCATCAAGTTTGAGAGTTAATTCAACCCCTGTTATTGTTTTTCCTGCTTGATTAATAGTTCCATCCACATTTTGGACATTTCGTGGTTGTTGTAGAGGTTGTTCTTTCAGTCCTGATTTATTGACCAATTGTGGGTGTATGAAGCATTCAGTTGCTCCCATATTCAGGAGTGTGTGGTTTTCAGCTTGTTTCCTTAATGTATGGATCAAGAATCCAGTCTTGATATATTTATTTCTAGCCATATACAAGGAGTCAGTACTACAACAGGCCCAAATGAGAGCTGTTGCATTTAGGCTGCTTGAAAACCCACATATTCTCCTAGAGCTTAAAGGCTCTTCATGAATTCTTCCCTCTCTTCATCTGAGAATTTCTTTATGAATGCTACTGCTTCTGCTAGAGTGTAAAATTTCTGGGTGTCAGAAGTGGTCAATTTTTCTATTCTGGCATCAGCAGCCTGAATGTGTGGCTTCCTATTCAGGCAGTTACATGCTAGATGGCCTTGCTGGCTGCACTCAAAACATTGTCCTTCCTTGTGATGTTGTTCCTTTCCAGCATCAGTGGTGGCTTTCCTGGCAACAGCAGAAGTATCCATTGCATTTGGATCCTTTGGCTGCCAGCATGAGCAAGAGGGGGAGTTGTTATTTTGATTTCCCTGAGGCCTGTGCCAGAAAAAAGTGTTGCCATCTTGATTCCTATTTTGGTTTTGTTGTTGATTGTTTGTACCACTGTAATTCAAATAGATGGCATGTTTCTGCAGCTAGTTTTGATTATGTCTCTGTGCTGCTTTTGTCCACTGGTCAAATATCTCTGGATTTTCAATATTGATACAGGAGTCAGCTAAGTTTGCAGGGAGGCCAAGGGCAAACAGCTGGAGTGCCATTAGATCATCTAAATTCATGCCTGCTTGATGGCCCAATCACTCAAAGTCCACAATATACTGATTGACATTCTCATTCGTCATTTTTAATCATTGAATTTCATCATGGGCCTTCTCATGTTCTGTATAATCCACAAATGCTAATCTAAAATTGCTTTCAAGTACTTCCCAAGCTGTTGTGTTGAATGGTAGGATGGATGGGTTGTGTTCAGCACGATCAAGCCAGTCATATAACCACTTGACCCACCCATCTATCCTTATCTCTTCTATAAGTAACAGAAAGAAGGCTGCTCTCTTGTAGAGGTCTTGGACAATTGCTGCATCCTTGTTCATTAGGATGTATCTTTTAAATTTGGTTAAAAATATGATGGAATGACTTCTATTCCCATCAAATCTTTCTGGGGGAATCCCCTTAAGTCTGATGTTATTTCTTTCCATTGGTTCATTTAGCAGGTCATCATCAGGAAAATCCAGAAAAAACTTAGACAGCTTAACCAGCTTATTTCATTTTTAAGCCTGTCAAGTTGCTCAAGCTGCTTATTTTTTGCTTAGAAAATGAGTATGTACACAGCTAAGCAAATCAAGGCCAAAGATAAGCACATTAAGTAATTAAGATGTGTAAGACACTTAAGACAAGCAAACAGAAATAAAAAATTAATTTATGTAATTTAACTAAAGTCCAAAAACAAATATACGAAGTCGCGACTCGCAAAATTTTTGCTAAGTCGTTACAGTAGGTGTATTATTTACTACTGTTTGCACAATGTTGATTTTTGACTCGTAGTCTGCTGCTTCTTTCCATTTTTCCCTCTGTTCCTCTCTGTCCCGTCTCTGTCATCGCTTACTTAACGTGTCTGCCTTCTCCCCTTCTCTGTCTCTGCTTCTGCTTCTGCTTCTGCCTCTGCCTCTGCCTCTGCCTCTGCCACTGCCTCTGTCTCTTTTGTATCATCATCCACCTCCTGTGCCTGTGCCTCCCCCACTGCTTTTTGCTTCCTCCTGGTCCACTGGCACTGTGAGGCCATCTATGTGGTTGCGCTGCCTGCGTCAACATTTTCTCCACCTCTCCCTGGTACGTTGTCGTGCTGCCTGTGCCGCCCTAACGTTTGCTGACTTTTTTTTTCATTGCCTCTTTCTCCTCTTTCTCCTCCTCCTCCTCCTCCACTGCCTTGACCACCTCCTTCTGTGTCTGCGCCTCCGCACCTCCTGCACCTCCCATGCCATGTGCATCTCCTGCACGCCTTGCGCCTCCCGTGCTGCTTGCGCCATCACCACCTCCTACGCTTCCTCTGCTTCCCACGCCCTGTGCCCTCCCTTGCACTTCCCACCCCCCGTGCCCTCTCCTGTGCTTTCCACACCCCGCGTCTCCTCCCACACCCCATGCCTCCTCCCACGCCCTGCGCGTTCTGCACAAGAATGGGCATTCTCTCACACCTCCATCACTGCCACCACTGCCTCCTCCCCATGGCCATGCAGCCCCCCACCCTTGCCAGGGCTGCCCCACCAAGGCCAGTAGAACCATTGGATCCTCCTGTACATAGTCTTAGATAGCTATACATGTTGTAGTTTAGCCTCAAATATATAAATTTTATTGCTTAAATTTGTGTGCCTGAAAACTTTTGGTAAGCATAGATCTAAGCTGCCATTTAAGTGAACTAAGCCCAAAATAAGCATCAATAAGCCCTGGCTAAGTCAAATTAAGGAGAAGACCTAGCTTAGCCTAAGCATGGCTAGCTTAGAGACATTTTGCTTAAAAGTGCTTAGAAGTGTTGTCAAGTCATATTAAGCATGCTCAAGTGCTGTTAAGAAAAACACAGATTTTCCTGATGTCATTCAGGCCAAATGGGTTGTCACTGGTTCCCTGAGGGCATTGCATTGGATGATGAGGTGGTTTACATGCCATGTCTGTCAAGTGCCTGATGTGTGCATGCATGTCATCATCCTGTTCTGGTTCTTCTTCTGGCTCTTCCTGTAAGATATTGGAGGGATTGTATGGCATTTCAAATGGTGTTGGAGCTCGTGAGGGGGGGGCTGTTGTGTCAATCAGTTCTCCCAATTTAATTAATCCACTCATATTGAGCCCCTCACATGGTAGGTATAGTAGTTTCAACCCTTTTCTAGAAACTCATACTGCTACAACATTGTTTCTCATCGCTCAACTTCAAACCAAACACCATAGGCATTTGAGAGTGCCATCAGTGTTTCTATATGGGTTGTGAAATAACCAGTCTAGGGAACACAGTTAGTATGGGCTGTAATGTGCTCTATATTGACCATGTATTTCTTTAGAATTGTGTCTTCTTGCTTCAATCTCACTGGAAAGGGGCATCATAATTCTGCTAGTCTGGTTAGATGTTCCAAGTGTGTATCATATGTATTTCTCTAATCCTTTGGAGAAGCAGTTGTTGCTGCTGATGATGAAGCCATGGTTCTTGTTCATTTGGGTGAAGCTCATGTAAGCTCATTCTAATGTCACAGTCAGGTCACTATGTCATTTTGAAGTTGTTCTGAGTCATGCTGACTAAGCAAAACAGCAAAGCGGTCACAAGGACTAAGATGCACAGGTCTAGTCAAGAGTTTAGAGATAGAAGACCTTGCTGTGGCGTGATCCACATAAGTCTTCAGAAGCTTCACTTCAAAGAGAAAGCAGTCTTTCAGAGAGGAAGAGGAAGGGAAGGCCTAAGCCACTTGTATTGCTTACTGTATTGACTTGTGCTAGAGGGCCATTACTTCATATGGCATGTCCGAGTTCTCCCATATTTAATTGTGCTAAGCAAAAAACTTAATTTACATAATTTAACTAATCAGTCTGAAAAAATTTGCAAGTTATGATTCATGAAATTTTCACCAAGTCATGCCAATGCACAAATCATGTGCACATTATTGATGTACTCTCGTTGCCTCAATGTTATCGACTTGTCATCAGTTTCATCACCTTCTGTGTTGTATCTTCTGCCTTCTGTCACCACTCCATCTCATCCTCTAGATCTGGAACTCTGTGCCTGCTGCCATGACTGTAACAGCAGTAGCATGTTTCCCATTCCACCACAACACTATTGTCTATAAGCATGACTTGGGTGTGTCACAATTTTTTTTTCTTTTCACTTCTAACACTAACATTTTTTATAATTCCTCATATTTCTTGCACCCATCTGCCCCTCGCCACTGTCCCTCACCCTTACACTTGCCCTTACCCTCACCCTTACCCTCACCCTCACCCTCACCCTCACCCTCACCCTCACCCTCACCCTCACCCTCGCCACTGTTGCTACCACCAATAGCACGCTTGAGGAGGTGCCCTTACTACTGCCACTGCTGCCAGCATAATGTCCTCAAAATAGTGGGCAAGCTGAGGAGAGAGAAGGCCAAGAATTTCGACTTGGTGAGTATGGCTTCTTTGCTTTTTGTTCTAAATTAATCACCTTTTTTTCATTAACTTCCCAAGTTTGCACATTCAGGGCAGTCTTAAAAGCAGCCCTGCTGCCCTTGCATCGACACCCATGGCATTGCAGTGGTAATGGCTGTACTGTCGGCTCTGGGAGATCTTGTGTGATCTAGTGCTCAATGCACCCTTTTGAAGGTTCAAAGCCAAGATCAATTGGCACCTTCATGGTGAGTATAATGACTTGGTGCTTTTAGCATGTCTAACATACATCCACTTATTACATAGGAATATCCTGTTACACATGGCCATGTGCATATCACTCACAGCAAGAATGTGTCTGCATGACTCAACTTTGTTTCCAGCTACCTTGAATCATCAGCACACACTCCAAAACTCATGGACAATGTACTGAGACACACTTTTTTTTTTCTTTGGCAGGATGGCAGATATCAAGCCCTTAATGTGGTGATACAAATTCATGTGCGAGATTGCTCAACACATGCTGCACTTCCACAGTGAGCCCCCTGCATTTCATCCTGTGTTCTCTCTGGCAGTTCTGCTTTGACTGTCAAGAAAGCTAATGGACCCATTCCATTCAATATGCTGCAGATCATATTTTCGGAAGCAGAGGAAGCTGCAATCAAAGTGTACACGCATGTGATGAGTGCATATTTTACTTCTATTTAAATGAAAAAACTCATTATCTCCCCCCTTGACATCATCATCGTCATTGTCATAATTATTTTAGAAAAACATCCCCAGTGAGCACGATGTGGCATGCAGCCATCATGGCTACATGGCCCATCAACAATCTCAAGTGGCATTCATCTTCCAACATGATATCTGCAAGGTGCACATCAATGTCCATTCCAACACTTGTGTCACCACTAACTGCTGGCACATCATTGACAAGATCAAGAACAGAGAGATCAATATTGAGCCTCATTGCACTTCTACTGCTGCTTTCATTACTACTACTGCTGGCAGCACCAGGAAGCACAAGTCTCTTGATCACCAGTTGGGTCTGACAAGGGACCAACCACTGAAATGTGATCTCGATGTCTAGCCTGGACATGTACCGGTGATTGACCTCTGCCAGCTCATGTCCTTGCAACAATCACATGCTCAATTACAACATTGTATTAATCTGATCACTCTTAGGAAGGACACTTGCCCCACTGACCAAGAGACTTTCAAACTTTCATGTGACTGTTACACCCACAGACGTGGCTACCACTGGTGACGTGGTGGGCAATAACAACACATCCTGTGGTAATGGTGGTGCTGGTGCTTGTAGTGCACTTTGGGTTTTAATGTCAACTTCAACTTTGGTCTTGTCACTGTCACCACATTGTTAACACCAATGCTCTTGCCCTCGCCACTGTCCCTCACTCTCACCCTCACCCTTGCCCTTACTATCACCACTGTTGCCACCACTAACATAACATTCTCAAAATGGTGGGCAAACTAAGGAGTGAGGAGGCTGAGGATTTCAACCTGGTGCATATGTCTTTGCTTTTGCCACCTGTCATTCACAGCATGCTTAACCCAGATTGTGCACTACATCTGACTAGATCTGATTGACCATCATGCATCTTCAGGCAGGTGTTGGACATGTGCAGCAACAGAATATTTTGATTTCTACCCACTGTTATTATTAATCACATCATGTCCAACTCTCATGCATCTTTGGCCCTCTGCCTTCTTGCACTCCTCTACTGGTAGAGTTATGAAATTATCTGGTGCTCAAATTTGTTAACATTCTGCTCTAATCCAAGTTAGTTCTAACTCTCACATACAGGGGTTTTCTGCACATGATCCTAGCATGAACTTGCCATTTATAACAACATTGCATGCCACACACTCCTTGATACTGCAGCCCTCTGTTTACTATTACTGCTACAATGATATTAGCTTGCTTTCCCATTATCACACAGGCTGTGTTGTCAGTATGTGGCTCTTGGTGGCCAGGCTACTGCCTGACAATTGGGCAATCATGTTACACATGCTGCAGCTCAAACTATGACACAGTAAGTGCTTAGTGCTCACGTTGCCTGCTGCAACAGCATCTTCAACATGATTGTCATCAGCATGTTGCCCTCATCAGGAAAACCCATTTGGCCTTAAACTATATTAGATGCTCCTTAAAGCTTACTTAAGATGTTGGTAAGTAGATCCTCAACTTACCAACATTGAGGATCTAATTACCAACATCTTAAGTAAGCTTTAAGGAGCATCTAATACAGTTTAAGACCAAATGGGTTTTCCTGATGCTCTGTGGCCAAGCTGCAACCTAACAGTACAGGCTGCAACTCAAACACTATGGGTGCTCAATTGCCAGCCTCTTTACTAATGTGACAGCATTATCAGGGCTAACAATGTACAGTATGGAGAAAAAGCTGCATACCCACAATCACATTGCCATATGGATGATAAATGTAGCTATGAGCAAGCTAGGTCATTATAACATGATATAACAGTCACTGGTAACTACGACTCACCCATTTCTTTTCTTACTCATCAATATGTTGGACAATTCTCCCATACTCCATCAGCTTCTATAATGTTCTGGTCTGTTCTACAACTCTTTATACATTTACATCAGGAAAACCCATCTGGCCTTAAAGTGTATTAGATACTTCTTAGAGCTTACTTAAGTGTCTTATTGACATTGGTAATTAGATCCTTCTACTTATCACTGTCAATAAGACACTTAAGTAAGCTTTAAGGAGCATCTAATACACTTTAAGGCCAGATGGGTTTTCCTGATGCTACTTAAGTGTCTTATAATGTTGGTAAATAGAAAGATCTACTTACCAACATCTCAAGTAAGCTTTAAGAAGTATCTAATACAGTTTAAGGCCAGATGGGTTTTCCTGATATACAGGTATATCCCTGAACATTCTAGTATGATCTGCAACTCCAGTATATATATCCCTTGTATCTCTGAGACAGGCCTTAAGCTCATTCTCCTGTAGAATCAGCTATTCAATACAGTGAGCAATACAAGTGGCTTTTTAGCCTTTCCTTTTCCCTCCTTTCTAAAGACTTCTTTCTCTCTGAGTGAAGCCTTTAAAGACTTGTGTGGATCACACCACAGCAAGGTCTTCTACCTCTAAACTATTGGTTGGACCTTTATGTCTCAATCCTTGCAACCACTTTGATGTTTCACTTGGTCAGCATGAACCCAATTGACTTTAACACAACATGGTAACCTGACTGTGACAAGCTGTGCTTGCATAGCACACACCACTCTTGTTTCACTGGACAGCTTTTTACCAAAGTGGGCTGTGGTCACTCTTAGCCTGCTCTCATTAGTCACTATTATGGCTCCACTGGGGCTGGGTCCCAACAAGGGTTCAGTTGTTCTGGTCTCTCCAAAGACCTAGACTCAGGGTTGCACCAGGGCAACAATGTGCAGAGTCCTGGGGTGTTATAGCACACCCACCAAGCTTCAAGGGCCTTATTAGGGCATTTAAGAGGATAAGAGAAAGAGAGGAATGAGGAGATAACTGTTCTGGTTCAGAGGAGAGTGAAACTAGTGAATTCAGGTTAAAGCTAAAGCTGGGGTACAAGCTACCAGCTGAGGCCTACTTGATACAAGCTACACTAATTGTTGTACCAAACTGGGGTAGACAATAAGCAAGCAATCAGAACAATAACAGTCAAAGACAATAGAGACTCGAGACAATAGCACTGGACTAAACGAGGCGAACAATAGGAGGGCAGAACAATAGTACAGTCAGCACAATAGAAACATGTGGAAAGGGATGTCATCCAAATGAGTAAGCAGTTAGGGAAGCATACATCAGCAATTGTCTGTGTTGCTTAATGGTACTTAGTGGTCTTAATAGTCTTAAATTTACCTTTTTTGCTTAATTTTGCTTGATGAAAATTATGTTTAAGCACAATTAAGCAACTTAAGCAGGCTCAACATGCTCAGCACAATTAAGACTGGCATTAAGCATGCTCAGTATGCTCAGCACAATTAAGACTGATATTAAGCACACTCAAGATATTTAAGCAAGTAATGAAAATTTAAGTGGTTTCTAATCATGCTAAGCAAACAAATATAATTTACATAATTTGGCTAATCTGAAAATTTTGCGACTTGTGAAAATTTTGTGAAGTCGTTTGTTTATTCTTGTTGGCACGGATGTTGACTTTCGTGCCTATCCGTTTTCGTGCCTTCAACCACCTGTCGCGTCGCCTCCTGTGTGTCCTCCCCTTTGTCTCCGTGTCGCGTCTCCGTGTCGTGGCCTCCTCTGTCGCCACCTCTCGCCGTCTGACGCCTCCACAGGTTTCTGTTTTGGCCTGAGGTACTTAGCATCAAGTGCAATGTCTCAGCGTCCCCGCCTTCCCCTTGCCGCGGGTGTGTTGTTTTTTTTTATTTTCTTTTGACTTCTCAGACTAATTTTTTTTTGTAATTTCTTATATTCACCTAATGCCTGGGGCTGGTCCACGCTGTCACGGTGCCTGCCTCAACTGGCCACCGCCCATGCGAAACCTCACCCCAACTCTGCCTCAGCGACCACCTCCGCTCGAACGCCCCCTGACCCAAGTGTCCGATTTCTCCCGAGAGTTTTATGCTGCGGGTACTACTCCACCTTCCACAACTACAACTGGGCATCGTCAGTCTCCTCCTTATCAGCCTCGTTATGCCCCTCCACCTGGTCCTCCTCTGCCTCCCTGTCGTCCTCGCGCTACTTCTACATCTAGCGGTGCCGGATCTACGGCACCTCCCACGAGCGACGGCCATCCGACGACCAGGCCTACTCCAGGCCATCCCTTGCTACGCAGCGGACAGACGCTGTCCAAAATGTGTGTCACCTGTCTTATCCTGCTCTGCTCACCCATTCACCTGCCCGCTCGCCGCCCATGTCCTACTCGCACGCATCCGACATCAAGGCCGCAACAAGAACTTTGATCCGTCTCACCCGTGCCGCGCAGCGCGTCGCATCGGCCTCATTTGATGACATGATCAGCGTGTGGGATGCCATAACGGGAGAGATCGTGGCCGGCCCATTTTCTGGACACACCGATTCGGTCAATTGCATTGCTTTCTCGCCAGGTGGGCAGCATATCGCATCGGCGTCGGACGATTACACGATTCGCATGTGGGACGCAACGACAAGACACATCGTAGCAGACCCCTTTACTGGACACACAACTCTGTGGCATTTTCGCCAGACGGGTGGCACATTGCATCGGCCTCGGATGATCACGCAATTCGCGTGTGGAACGCGGCAAGTGCTGGGACCGCTTCGGCAAGCCCTTCACGAACGTGCTCGCTTCGAGCCTGTGTGGTAACCCAGGTGGTTTCATCTCCACGTCGAGCCAGAGCCGCTCGTTCCAGTGTCCGTTGCCTGTGTTCAAGCCCACCTGCGAAGCTTGACGCGGTCTGTCTATTCCTTCAAATTCTTATTCATGCGCTTGCTGAGTGTCCTACGAAGGAGATGGTACATGTCCTGGTGACCTTCCTACCGCCCCCAGGAACGCCTGAGATTGCGGCCCGCGCCATCGATGCCCGGCTCGTATCCCCGAACCCCTGCGCTTGCCCTGCCACCTGGGGCAATGCCCCTGTGCTGCCTCCTGTGTGTGTTGTCTCACTGCCTGCCAGATGCCCTGGCATTGTCCATCCTGTCATTCAGTATCACAGTGCATAGATAGTCATGTTGTAGTAGTTAGTTGTCTCTGAAATATATTCATTTGATGGCTAAATTCTTGTGTGATTGAAAATAATGTTTTGAAAGCAATTTAGCACTGTATGAATTGTGCTTAAGTTGTGCTTAACATCACTTAGATCAAGCAGATTGTGCTTAATTAAGCACAATTAAGCAGAATGGTGCTTAATCAAGCACCGGGGTGGCGTTAACCTGCTTAATCGTTTTGTGCTTAATTTGTGCTTAACGTGCTTATTAAGCACGTTAAGCACACATTAAGCAACATGGACAATTGCTGATGTAGGGTCCAATGTGTCCTGTATTCTGTAACAGTCACTGTGCACCTGACCAATCATCATGCACCCATAGGGCAGGGCTCCTACAGGTGTCTGATAGTGCATCTGACTATGGGCTGCTCTCCTGTTCTCTGCCCTGTTGTGATTTAATCTTCATTTCTTAACCAGCCCTAAAGTGGCTGCACACAGACCACTACCATTGATAATCCTTTGTCTTTGTAGTTTAGACTATTTCACACTCTTGCTACCTTACTCAGTTTTACTCTGCCCATTTTCATGCCTTTCGAGCACCTTCTGCTCCACACCTTATTTCACATGGCACTCATTGGGCCATCAGTACATAAATGCACACCACATGCCACCTTTTCCCCTTTCCTTAGCATTTTCTTTTTTCTTTTTGCTGAGGTAAGTAGTATAAGGTCCCTCACTTTTCATTGTAGCACCATTATCTAACCCACAACGTAATTTACATGTTATGGACTGACATGTGACTGCTGACTCATATGATACTTTTTCAGACTAATGACTCATTTCTGATGACTCTTTGCTTATATGAATGGACTGCTAATTACCTTGTTTCAGATTGCTTACTTATTTTTCTCATGACACAGCCTCACACAGCACTGTACAGCTGCAAGTAACAGCCACATGTTCTGAAACATGTTTCAAGCCCTGAAAGCTGTACAAAGGTCACAGCCCCTATGGCTATGTATATAAACCCTGTACTTTCTACCCTACATCAGGAAAACCCATTTGGCCTTAAACTGTATTAGATGTTCCTTAAAGCTTACTTAAGATGTTGGTAATTAGATCCTCAACTTACCAACATTGAGGATCTAATTACCAACATCTTAAGTAAGCTTTAAGGAGCATTTAATACAGTTTAAGGCCAAATGGGTTTTCCTGATGTAGAGACCTTAAGTCTCAGTTTTGTTTCACAATCCAAGTCTTCTATCCATTAGAACCTTGTTTGCTTAGAAGCATCTGACCTGAGAGAACCCTCTTGACATCATACTCTGTGACTTCTCAAACCTTGGTCTTATCCCTGAGCCCAAGCCCTTGACCTCTAAAACACTCTTGACTTAGTCGTTTACTAAGTCTCATCTTTATTGAACCTCTGATCTTGACTTGCACATCTTGCAAGTCTCGCTCATGACTCTACGAATAAACATACACTTCGTACAAAGGTCCCACTTGGAACCTTAACATTACAATTACAACAGGTTAGATACAAAAAAATACAGCATTTACTTTTTTCTTTTCACTGAGTTTACAATTACAACAGATTCTGAGCCCCAAGTGTTAGGAACGAGCAGTTCCTATGATGCTCTTGATAGAGTCAGGTGGTTCAGGTAAACCTTAGCGACGTCAGTTGATAAGGGTCAGGGTTCAGAAGTACTAAGTCAATGGTCACGTGACAGAGTATCAGCAGTAACTTGTAGCATTACTGATGGTGTGTGAGACAAGGATCAGGGGTCTAAGAGTTCAGGAATGAAGTGTGAGGTTCTTAGACAGGTATGCTCGTATTGCAGAGTTAAGTTCAAGCTGGAGAGCTAGGGCCTAAGTGAGAGTCCTTATGTACATGAGCTACCCTAGTTAGAAGGAGTCGGTATGAGTCGTATAGTAGCAGTCACTGTGACTCATGGTGATGAGTCATAACGAGTCACCATGAGTTGAAGTCCTTGCGCGAGTCAGTATGAGTCACACAGCTTATGTAATTGTACAGTACTCAGTCCGGATGCGAGAATTGTATATAAGCAATCACGTGAGAAATTTTATGTAAGGGGAGGCAGTGACCGTGACATTACCTCCCGTCTTAGGGTGATCGTTCTACCGATCACCTTACTGCAACTCCCAGAAGTTAGCATCCAGATCGTGGGTATCATCGTCATAATCGTCATTGTCATACCTCCCCCAGCTGGCGTTGTACTCTTTGTTGTCCTTGGCTATCTTGCTCCATGCATCTGGGCACTTGGCACGGTTGTAGAATTTGTTGGCCTAGCCAATCTTGCAGGGGCCGTGAAGCGGGCACTTGGTGTGGGGGAAGTAGCACCAGTCCTCACTGTGACCGCTCCTTCCACACAGGACACACGGGTCTGGGTAGTGGCAGTGCTTCCTGGGATTCTTGCGTGCCTTCTTGCTCTGCCTTTCTTGGCTACCTGCGCCGCCATGGAGCCTTTCATCACGGTTATGCAACCACTTGATGATGGCCCTTCCCCTGGTCTCAGTGTTGGGGATGGTGATGGGCAGTGAGTTGGTTCTGGAGCACGGTGGGACACAGAGAGAGGGGTCATCGCTGGCTATGAGGGGCATGATGTGGTCGAAGAAACAGGAGCACTGGAGGCGGTGCCTGCAGTCTCTCATTTGCTGTGCCTGTACGCTGGTCTCGTGATCCAGCTCACATTCCTGCTCCTGAATGTGGATCAGCTTTCGCTGCAGCACCCTGTACCTCTCTATCTCAGCTGTCAGCCCCGGGTCCCCGAGATCCTTCAGGGCGTTATCGACTGTCCTCTTAAAGAGGTTGTGGATACTGATGAGTTTTTCATCGTCAAAGGTGGATGACTTCCCCCAGACCAGGGCACGCACTGTGAGAGGGGCACTATAGGGTCCATCGCTGTGTATGGTGAGTCCTTTGATGATGGGGTCATCGCAGTTGAGATGGTATCTGACAAATTCAGCGTGGACCCAGTTTCTGTCGCCGTCTCAGAGGGTGAACGTGTAACTGTTTGGGTTGCACGGGTTATAATGTTCGAAACCTTCGGGGGTGTTTGTCAGCTCCCTGGCCAGAGGCAGCAGGGAGAGGCATGGAATTTCAGATTCTTTCTGCTTGACTACAGGTTTGGGGAGTGGGGAGTGGACATGGTAAGCAGGGGATTGCGGTGGCAATGGTGTGAGTGGGGGCAAGCTGCCCAGGATGACTTCCATGGTATCTGGGGATTCGCCAGCTATGCGGAGGATTTCTTCGTGGATGGGGTCGATGGTGGCAGGCGTGTGATAGGAGATTGTGGAGGAGTCGGACATTTCTTGTGAGGTGTGGAGAGAAGTGGGAGTGATGAAGGTAGAGCAGATGCTGACAACTTGAAGCTGGACGTCGTTCGTATTTATGCCTAGTTTGAGCGCTTTGGTTGGGTGTTTTCGGGTGAATTCTTTAATGAGGTTGGGGGTGTGTTACGGAATGCAGGACACGTTGGACCCTATGCTTTCCGTGACCCGCTTACTCATCCTGATGACGTCCCGTCCACATTGTCTCTATTGTGCTGACTGTTCTATTGTTCTGATTGTGCTATTGTCTGTCCCGGTTAGTCCAGTGTTATTGTTCCGAGTCTCTATTGTCCTCGCGTTCTATTGTCTTGACTCCTTGCTTATTGTCCACCCTAGTTTGGTAGAACAATTAGCGTACATTGTATAAGTAGGCCTCAGCTGGTAGCTTGTACCCCAGCTTCGGCTTTAACTCCAATCGACTCGTTTCACCCTCTCCTGAGTGAACAAGAACTCCCCTCTATTTTCCCCTTTCTTCTCTTACCCTCCTATACGCCCTAGTAGGGCCATCGAAGCTTGGTGGTTGTGCTACAACACCACAGGGTTCTGCGCGTCGTCACCCTGAGTGACCCTGAACCTAGATCTTAGGAGAGATCAGAACTCTTGAACCCTAGTTGGGACCCGGCCCTAGTCGAGCCGTAACAAAAGCCGAAGCTCTTCCTCAGTAGATGTCCACTGGGGACTATCTACAACAACCAACCTATCTGCGGATCAAAGAATTGTTGATTGATGCACACTTGAACAAGAACGAGGCGATACAGAAACAGTATAACGCCAAACGAAGATCGGAGCAAAGGTGCTGGAAAGAAGTCAGCATTTCCTGTATCCGCACCATTGGACACCTGGAAACAATCTTGGGCGCAGGAACAGAGTTGTTCCAATCTGAACAAGGAAACACGTTGATCCTCTACCTACCGGGGGATCACATTGCCTTCCATACGCAAGGCTGGACAGGAATAACGACGGGTCTTTAATCGTTGTCTGGGATACAAACGAAGACGACCTAGGAACGAGGGTCATTCCTAGAGAGGACGACAACCTAACCATCGAACAGAAAGGAAGCATCAGATTTTTGGAAGAAAGGAGACAAACGCACCAATTATATCAGAAACCGACAACCTATCACTCCTATCACGTAGAGGAAGGATCGAGAACCAAGTACAGATCCCCCTGCGAATTCATCAACAACCGGTGGTACAACATCTATTGGTCAAACAGCGAGTACTGGACCGATCCCACCATGAAGTTCACCAAATACGACTATATCCTCAATGAATTAGCTCTTCCCCCTTCCTTGCAACCATCAGAAGCCAGCGAAGACGAGAGTGAGGACGGAGATGAAGCAACATCCCCCCAACAGGACTCGGCGGGAGCAAACTCCTCCTCCGATGACAGCCAAAACAGGGAACCCCCGCCTACGCAAGAGAACGAAGAACCAAGAATGATCACGCCAGTCACCCCCATAGACCATGCCATGAGTGCCCTTAGCATCACTTCGCCAACCCCCATGTTTACCCGCTCGGCAACTTTGACACAGCCGACCCAAACCACGACAATGGCAGGGCCAAGCCAGAGCGGTGGCGGTGGCGGTGGTGGAGGCGGTGGAGGCGGAGGCGGTGGAGGCGGAGGCGGTGGAGGCGGAGGCGGTGGGGGCGGAGGCGCCGCAGCTGCAGCCGCTGGGGCCCAACCAGTTGCTCCTCCCAGAAATGGGCTAAAGGGGATACCACCCACGCCATTCAAGGGAGAGAAGGGCCTTTATGACGTCTTCAAAACCGAGTGGCGCATGTATAAAGCCATCAACCAAAACCACGATGATATGCTGGTCCCCTATAATCGCGTCATGACAATGCTAGGGATGGTCAAAGGACCGCTGGTGTCGGCATGGGTACAAGATTACCTGGACACCATTGAGCAGGAAGTAGTCCAGCATGGAGAGAATGCAGAAATCCTGTGGACCAACTTTGAGGATGCCCTAGACGACGCCTTCAAAGACACCAATGAAGAAGATGATGCGATCACAAGGCTAGAACACTTGGAGATGAAGAAAGGAAACTTGGCCCAGTATACAGCCGAATTCAATTGTCTCAGAAAGAAGGCAGGGTGGGACGCTGACAGCAACGGCACCATCAGAATGTACAAGAGGGGACTAGACCTAGGGCTCCTCACCAGCATGCTCAAACAAGTAGGGGCCAACCCAAACACCCTGAAAGGCTGGCAGGAGCTGGCCACCCAGCACCACGACGCGTACCAACAATTGAAGCATGAAATTAGCTTCAGAAAGGACGTCCCTCGGTGGGCCAGCCAGCTCATGGCCAAGAAAAAGGAAACCCCCCCTCAGAAAGATCCCTGGGCCATGGACATCGATGTCACCAGAACCGACTCAGCAAAGCGGACGAGAAACAAAGACTGAGAAAGGAGGGACGGTGCTTCTTCTGCAAAGAGCAAGGACATCTCTCCAGGGATTGCCCTAAAAAGAAAGGGCAAAGCAATCCCAAACCGCCACAGCAGCCCAGGGCTAGAGCTAGCAAGAAGGAGGATGATGAAACCACGCAAGTCGGTGACGACGAGGACCCCATCCAGATGCTCAGGAGCATCAGAGCCAAAATTGGGAAAGGAGCCTTCAACGGTGCCTTGGATGGGCTGGTAGAAGAAGAGGATTTTTGAATGGCTCGACCCGTGCAGCCTGGGTGCGAGCCCGTCTTACTCAAATATGTCGTATCTCGAGAACCAATACACTGGACATTCCCCTATCGTTCACGAGCGCGACCAAGACGGCTGCCGAAAAAGCACTACTCGACAGTGGTGCTACAGAAAATTTTATCGACCCAAGAATGGTGGAGAACTAGGCCTGGGATCCATAAACTCCAGGAACCACGAACGGTGTTCAACGTAGACGGAACGGAGAATCAAGATGGTAAAATTACCAGCTACTGTCTTCTCAACATTCTCAAAGGACGCAAAGAAGCCGCCCAGATCTTCTATATCACAAACTTAGGCGAAGATCGGATCATCCTGGGATATCCCTGGCTACGGGAGTTTGACCCTCAGATCAACTGGAAGGAAGGAAAGATTCGAGGGCCACCTATCAAGTTATCCACCACCGGGCGAAGTTGGAAGCTGAAGTGGGCGGCTCAAAGGATGAAAATGTGTAAAACGAGTTTCAGTCAACAGTGGGCTCAACGAGAGGGAAAAGGGCAAAGCAAGGTAGCCGTGCCAGAGCAGTTCCAGAAGTACGCCAAGGTCTTCTCAGAAGAAGAGGCAAAACGCTTTCCCCCTTCACGCCCCGAAGACCTCGTTATCACGCTTCTGCCAGATGCCCCGAAGACAATCAACTGCAAGACATACAAATTAACGGCGGAAGAAACCAAATCGATGAGGGCGTTTCTCACAGAGCAGCAAGATAAAGGATACATCACAAGGTCGAAATCCGCATGGTCCAGCCCTTTCTTCTACATCAAGAAGCAGGATGGGAAGTTGAGACCCGTCTATGACTACCGAAAAGTGAACGAATGGATGGTGAAGGACGTGTATCCCCTTCCCCGCATCGACACCATCTTCGACCAAATGGGAGACGCCAAGCTAATGTCCAAGTTTGACATTAGAGATGGATATTACAACATTCGGATTCACCCGGACAGCCAGTGGATCACGGCAGTGAAAACGGACGAGGGGCTGTTTGAAGCCAAAGTCATGCCTTTCGGATTGTGTAACGCACCCTGCCGCCTTCCAACGAATGGCAGACCGCATCTTTGCTAATCTGAAAAAGAAATACCCCCGTTGGGTTCACTGGTACCTGGACGACTTCCTCATCGTGACCCCTGACGACCCAGAACTGCACGATCAAATCACCAAAGAATACCTAGAAGTTCTGGAGAAGGAGTCACTCTTTCTGAAGCCGGAAAAATGTCAGTTCGCCAGAAGAGAGATCGAGTTTCTGGGGTACGTCATCGACCAGGGCACCATTCGCATCGACCCTAGCAAGAAGCACGGTCTAGCAGAGTGGCCACGACAACTGAAATCAGTACGGGAGGTCCGCAGTACGCTCGGAGTCTTGGGCTATCAACGGCAGTTCATCCCAGGATTTGCCAATGTTGCTAGACCTCTGACTAACTTACTGAAGAAGACAACCAAGTTTGAGTGGACAGAGGAATGTACGCAAGCAGTGGATCGACTAATCAAGGCAGTCACTAGCGACCCGGTCCTACAGAGACCTAACTTGGCTGAACCATTTGTCTTAGAAGTCGACGCGTCACAATACGCTAGTGGAGCAATTCTCCACCAACCGGACAAGGATCAGAAGTTGCGCCCTGTGGGATATTACTCGCGAACGTTCAACCAAGCAGAGAGGAACTACGATATCCACGACCGGGAACTACTGGCAATGATCCGAGGTTTGGAACACTGGCGGCACCTTCTATTGAGCTCCCCGCACGTCATCACCGTCGTCAGCGACCACGCTAACCTTCAGTACTACCGGGAAGCGCACAAGATCAGTCGACGGGTGGCGCGCTACATCCCTAAGATGGCAGAATACAACATGAAGATTGTCCATCGACCGGGGAAGACTAACAAGGCCGACCCATTGTCACGACGACCAGGATGCGACCAGGGGGAGAATGACCACGAGGATGTGCTAGTCTTACCCCCAGAGCTCTTTGTGCGCCTCTTTACGGAAGAACAGTCATTAGAACAAGAAGTAGAGCGCGCTCAAGAGAAACATCAACAGCAGTTGGAAGAGTGGACGAAAACAGAAGGAGTGCGAAAGCACCGGACACGCTTTGGGACCAAGTGGTATCACCACGACCGATTGGCGGTTCCAGAAGACCCCACAGTGCACCGAAGCATTCTACAAATGTACCACGATCACAAGACGGCGGGGCATCCAGGGATCATGAGGACTTGGTCCACGATCGCTAAAGATTACTGGTGGCCCACGATGAGAACATTCGTCACCAAATACGTGCAGGGGTGTGCAACTTGTCAAAGCACCAAGAGCGGCACAACCAGACCCAAAGTCCCCTTGGTACCCATTCCCCCAAAACAAAGCTACGCCCCATATTCGACGATTGCCCTAGACCTGATCACAGACCTCCCAGAGTCACAAGGCTACGACAGTATTCTGACCATCACCGACCACGACTGTAGCAAGGCGGCATTCTTTATCCCTTGCAACAAAACCATCGACAGTGAAGGAGTCGCGAGATGCTATGCCAAAGAGGTGTTCCCCCATTACGGCCCTCCGAAGCGGGTGATCTCGGATCGCGATCCGCGCTTTGCATCAAAATGGACGAGAGAACTGTGTAGACAATTGGGGATTGACCAGAACATCAGTACGGCATACCACCCCCAGACAGATGGCCAATCGGAACGAACGAACCAATGGCTAGAACAATACCTGCGCGTCTATGGAAACTTCCAACAGAATGACTGGGTCAGCTGGTTGCCTCTAGCCCAGTTCGTCCACAACTCGTGGATCAATGAAACAACAAAACAAACCCCGTTCGACTTACTCATGGGACACACACCCACGGTGTGGCAAACGATAAGGAAGGGAAGATGCCAGCAGTAGAACGGCGCAAAGACTATCTGATGGAGAAACGTAACCAAGCGCGTCAAGCGATCCAAAGGGCGCAAGACCTCCTCCAGAAGCGGAATGTGCGAAAGAAGGGCAGACGGGCATATGAACCCTTCAAGGAAGGAGACCAAGTTTGGCTAGACGGGAAGAACCTCAAAACGTCACACCCCTTCGCCAAGTTAGCCCCAAAAAGATACGGCCCATTCCCAGTGGTCCAGGTGATTAACCCGGTAGTTTTCAAACTGAAACTCCCGGATCAGTGGCGTCAAAAACGTGTCCACCCGGTCTTCCATGCGTCCCTTCTATCACCATACAAGGAGACGGAAGAAAATGGGCAGGCCTTCACGGAACCAGCCCCAGACGTAATAGAAGGTGAGGAAGAATACGAAGTCGAACAGGTGTTGGACTCCAGGCGAAAAGGGCGTGGCAAGGGGCGCCTCGAGTACTTCCTGAAGTGGGAAGGGTACCCCCACGCCCACAACACCTGGGAACCAGCTGACCAGGTGCACGCGGATGACTTGGTGGAAGAATTTCACAAACAAAACCCAACAAAGCAAGGAAGATTATAATAAGACGGGGAGGATGGACAGCAGACAATGCAGCTTCGCTCCCTCTTCCAAGAGCCTAACGAACCCCCCTTCGTTACCCCTCACTTCCGCGAGTTCTTCCTCAAACGACAGATCCACATCACCTACGCCCATCATAGCCAGCACAAACACTTCTGTCGGGAGGCCATCTGCGCTTCCCATTACTAACGCCCCGGTTACCTCGCTCCCTTATACTTGGGAGGAGATTCAATCCGCAAACCTTGACCTCTCCCTCCCGCAAATTTTCCAAGCTTCCCGGGCAGACGCAGACTTCTTCGATCCCAAACGAGAACATCGCACCTCCCCCGGCTCCTTCATAGTTGACTACCGCCAAGTCCGTCTCGTGTGTCTGGGGATCCCGTATGACTGGCCAGTGGGGCGCGAAAACAACTACGAGTGGCCTTACAATCCCTATAAGTACTACGAGGATACCCGACAGTGTCTTCACTGCCTTTTCGACTTCAAGTGGAGAAGGGACCACCCCGGAGCTCAGAGACGCACCCGCATCTTCACTGACGGCCGTAGCACCATGGTTGCCCAAAGGCTGGGTGACTTCGCTAGACCAGAGACCCCTGAAGAAGAATGGTTTGAAGAAGACGACGAAGGCAGGCTACAGATCAACCTCCTTCGTGCTCCCACGATCCCCGCTGTCGTGGCGGCGCAGACAGACGGTTGGGTCCCGGATCCGCCCCCTCAGACCCGCAGCGTTGGCACCCAGACGACCCCAGTTAGCACGCAGGACGAAGCCATTCAAGCGTTCCCCACCTACGGGACCACCGAATATTGGCTCGACCAGAGGGACGGTAATCCCGGGGGTCCTCAGCAGAGAGATCGGGATATGGAACCACGAGCGCGCCTTACTCTTCACCCACACGGACTTGATCGCTTGGGACTCGATTCCGGAGGTCTTCAGAGATTCGATTTTCCAAATGACTCTACGCCGCGTAGAGAACTAAAACACTGCCGCTTCCACGACAGAATGATGACCCACAACAGCGACGGCTGCCCCTTCCCTCACTTCTCCTGTATGCCAGGGCTTGGAGTGTGCCGCGTCCCTGAAGACCACATATGGCACGGTGGGGGATGTCTTTTGGATGGCACTGCGAGGAGATCAAGAAGAAGCGCAAGCAGATGGAAGTCCTGGACACTTGTGTCGCCGGCCCGTCCCAGTCACGACGTAAAACTGACTAAGGTGGCAGGTGGGACTGCCTTCTAGAGAGGGGGTATTGTTACGGAATGCAGGACACGTTGGACCCTATGCTTCCGTAACCCGCTTACTCATCCTGATGACGTCCCGTCCACATTGTCTCTATTGTGCTGACTGTTCTATTGTTCTGATGTGCTATTGTCTGTCCCAGTTAGTCCAGTGTTATTGTTCCGAGTCTCTATTGTCCTCGCGTTCTATTGTCTTGACTCCTTGCTTATTGTCCACCCTAGTTTGGTAGAACAATTAGCGTACATTGTATAAGTAGGCCTCAGCTGGTAGCTTGTACCCCAGCTTCGGCTTTAACTCAATCGACTTGTTTCCCTCTCCTGAGGACAGAACTCTCCTCTCCTCTTTCCCTCTCTTCTCTTACCCTCCTATACGCCCTAGTAGGGCATCGAAGCTTGGTGGTTGTGCTACAACACCACAGGGCTCTGCGCGTCGTACCTTGGAGTGACCCTGAGCCTAGGTCTTAGGAGAGACCAGAACACTGAACCCTAGTTGGGACCCGGCCCTAGTCGAGCCGTAACAATGTCTCGTCGGTTTGCGTGTCTACTCGCAGGAGCTCATCTACGTCTGGGCTGGAGCCTCTGCTCGCTGATGCTGGGGTGCTACTGGTGTTTTCGTCTGGGGGGGGGGTGATGAGCGTGCTTGGCTTGGGTTTTGCTTTTGCCGCTCGTGGTGGGGGAACTCAGGTTGGGGGTGTCATTCTACTCGCTTTTATGCGTGCTGGCCTTGTACTTTATGTCTCTGGTTGGTCTCATGGGTTGAATCTCGCTCTCGTCACCACGTTGCAGGGGCGTGTCCTGCCAGTCGAGTCGTGGTCTGGAGTCAAGAACCCTTGTTCCTGGTTACATCATCGGTCTAACTACGTACTCGCGCGCCTATCTCCTAGTCAGGGGTTCTCTCCCCGGCCTGTCTCTCGTCCCCCATTCCAACGGGTCGTCCCTCGCCCCGGGCTCGCCTAAATTACAGGTGTCCCTCCGAGGTGGTGATGACGGATCCGTACAGCCTGTTGCAATTCTTTTAAACATCTCGGTGGTCAGCGGACAGTGGAATGTAGGATCTGGGTCCCTAGCGACCTTTTTTTTTTTGATCCGTTGTCCCAAGTTCCAAATCCCAAGTCCCTGATCCTCCCCCATTAATACCCCCCATTTCAACCCGCCCTTCCAAACACATAGATGGCTTATTCTCGGATTCAACAACCCAACGAACCTTTGAAATTACTCCAAGTGCTCGTTCCATTCCGCGCACTCTCCACGATCACGTACAAGAGAATCTTAGGGTCTGTGTTCATCTATGATATTCTGACACACCGCTAATTGCAAGTGCCATATCTCTCGTCTTCGTTTAGATCCAGCCTGCTGCCGGCAATAACCAATTCGGAGACCCCTTGGTGAATATGCTCGGCGAGAATGTTGCTATGCAGGGATACCCACAAGACCCGCACTATATTGACGTAGTGCATGATGATAGTGACATGCCAGTGCAAGTGGGGTACCACAACCAGGTGTGAGTAAGACCCATTTAAGCGATTTCTAGCTTCCTTTTCACTGATGACCCGCCCTTCCACAGGATTTTGCGGTCCCATATGTGTATCGCGATGCAGGAGTCGCTCAAGATATCCCGGTGCAGCCGCAAGCCATTCAATTTCAAGTTGCTCCCGTACGTTCCACCTTTTTAAAAATGTATTAGTATGGACCCACAGCATCTCCTGCTACAGGAAATTCAAGGACACAACCACTTTCAGGTTGACTATGCTCCTCAGCTTCCAGTTCCAGGGCCTGCCAGAGCTACTTCTTGATCCTTGGCTTATGATGCCCCTGTCCGTGACTGTCCGCCGGCGGATAATTTCAGACGCCTTGCTCGCCACTACTTAGACCACCCTGATTCGCAGGTCGATATGGTTCGCATGGAACCAGGTCACGCTGGTCGATTCAAGGTGGTAATTACTCTCGAAACGGCCGATGATTCTCTCTGAGCTATCGTTTCTCTAATTCTCATCGTAACCTTCCCATTCCCAACTCGAAGTTCTAAATTTTTACCTTACCTGAACGGCGTGTGCGTCGTGGTGATGGTGTCTACAGTATGTAAGTCTCGTCTTAGCTTTGTGAGGGCTCTTTCCCTCGAATCTGATGACAAACAATCCCTTCCCACGGGTGCCAACGCTGAAGCGCTGAAGGACAACATGTACAAAGACCATTTTAGGATTCCACAACCACCTCGTTAGCTGGCGTTGTGGGGGGTCGCGGCGCGGGATCCAGGGGTGTGTGCATTTTGTCTATGTCCGTTTGACCGCCGGGGCTTCCCACTGAACTCGACGTCATGCGCTAGTCCGTTGCTAGCGGACTGTTACTAAGAATGAGGGATAGTCGCACTGTAAATCTGAGTACCAACTTGAAGCTGGCTTCTAGCAGACCCAAGTCTCCACCCAGCAAGCCTCGCTCATGGGCACGTATCCAAATTCCCAAAACAATGACAGCGCTTTACGATACTAGTAAGCGGTGTTGGGTTTGACATCAAACCAATTGTAGCCTGCGCTGCTCATGGCTCCGTGCATTGGCTCCGCATTTCGGTGTCCTGTAATTGTGTGTTGTATTAAGAGTGAATGTAGCTGCAGACACTGTCTGGCATATGCATGGGTGAGAAATGTGAACATGGAGTATGGAATAGGGGAAGGTCTTTGAGTCGGCGTAGAATTTGAAGTGGTTGTATGCGATTTACACTGTATTCTATTTGACTGGGATGTCACCCCTACGCAGGGAAGGAGAAGAGGATCCATAAGACACACACCACTGGGCTAATATGGGTGATTACAATCTGGAGGGTTCTAGGAGGTCAAGCCCAACACAAAGGGCACCTACTAGTAGTACGCAGGTGAGGACTGGTTACATTGACACGACTGCAGGTATGAGGTCGTGGTAATCTATAACATCAATATGCCTGTGTGTGATGAGGTCTATCCGCTGGGGAAATCCCAGCCCGAGCCATTTGATTGATCGTCTGCATGGATTTTGGTGTCGATAGTATTGAGGAGTGAGGAGGGGGAAGGCGATATAGCTATCGGCCCCGGAATTTGGACTTTGGACTGCAACAATGTGGTGGGGTCGTGGAGGAAGGAAACACACACACGAGCAAACATAGACGCCGTCGAAGAAGGACGGTGGTGGTGAGTGAGTAGATGAGCGTCTGGGAATGGGAGCAGTAGGATTGAACGGCGTTCATTGTAAAAGCCGTGGGGCATCCGCAGAAGGATGTCCAAGTAAGGAGGGGGTGAAAGGGTCGGAAATACCCACACGAGTATCACAGCCACTTAATACTGTAATTGGAATCAGTACGGTGATGAGTGAGGAAAACTGCCAGAGGTGAATAACGAATACCCGAAGTGGAATGCAGGCATCATGATGTCAGCGCCCATACGCCTGGGCGCCTGGGCCTGCATTTTCCTGACAGTTTTCTGCCAGGTATCCCGGATCCCGTCAGGCGTCTACTAGTAGGTGATTCTCGGAGGATCTTGAAACGCTGAATACGGGCACAGCCTCTTTTTCTACCATCTGTGCGTCTCCCGTACCGACACAAAGGCTCTATCTTGGTGCGACCACTGGGATTATCCCTTGCCGAACTTCCACTCCGTGTTACTGTGTACCACATTTATGGTCAAATTTCTGTTATTCTAGGGCCAGCCTGTCGGTCGTAGCAACCCAAGCGCTAGAGCATTTTATTTAAAGCTGGTACAGTATGCGGTAAGCTTACTGAGATTACATTACATTGCCCACCCCCCCCCCCCACTAGTGCCCTCCTGCCAGTGCGAAGCAAGGGTAACCTCCAAACACCTGCAGATGGAGTATTCTCAGATACAACAAGCCAATGAACCCTTGGAACACGACATTGCTCCGAATCCTCGTCCCATTCCGCGCACTGTCACTCTCCATGATCGTGTACAAGAGAATCTTAGGGTCTGTGTTCGTCGATCGTATGATACACTCAGGCTACTCATTTCAAGGGCCGTGTCTCTGCGTCGTCATTTAGGTCCAACCTGCTGCCGGCAATAACCAATTCGCAGGCCCCTTGGCTAATATACCTCCCCCACTAGTAGTTGGCGAGAATGTTGCTATGCAGGGATACCCACAAGACCCGCACTATATTGACGTAGTGCATGATGATAGTGACATGCCAGTGCAAGTGGGGTACTATCACCGTCCACAACCAGGTGTGAGTAAGACCCATTTAAGCGATGTCTGGCGTCCTTTTCACTGTTGACCCACCCCGGGCTCTCTTCCACAGTATCCTGAAGTCCCATACGTGTATCATGATGCAGGAGTCGCTCAAGGTATCCCGGTGCAGCCGCAAGCCATCCAAGTTCAAGTTGGCCCTGTACGTTCCATCTTCCTTTTAAAAAAACCTACATACCCACAGCATCTCCTGCAGGAAATTCAAGGACACAACCACTTTCAATTTGACTATGGTCCTCAGCTTCTAGTACCAGGTCCCGCCAGAGCTGAACTTCCTGATCCGTGGGCTCATAATGCCCCCGTCCGTGACTATCCACCTGCCGAAAATCTCGGGAGCCTTGCTCGGCGTTACTTGGACCACCCCAACTCGGAGGTGACCCAGGTAGATACTATAGTTCGCATAGAGCCGGGTCACGCTCATCGATACAAGGTGGTAATTACACTCGAAATGCCTGGTGTTCTCTGAGCCTTCAGTTTTCGTCCTAACCTTTCCAAGATACTAAATTTGTATTGTTGTACGTTTACTAGAACGGTGTGTGCGTCGTGGTGATGGTGTAGGTACCTTTGTCCAGTATGTAAGTCTCGTTTTCGCTTTGTGAAGGTTCTTTCCCTCTTCGTTCCAATTTTGTTTCGATCGGAATACATGGTTCGGAGATTTTAATTGAGGATAGTCCACTCGAATAAATATTTGTTTTGAAGATATGAGATTACTGTAACCAGTGGGAAGAAGGAACAAATCACATATAATAGTAACTATCGTGTCTTTGCTAAATTCTCTCGTCGAATTGAAGTGATCCCTGTCGAGTGGTGAAATCCGCAGATAGCATTGATAACAGAGTGTCACCGAAGCGAGAACTTGTCTCCGTTATAATAGCGATGCTCAAAGTTGGCTGTAGATGTGCGACCCATATATCTGCGAATGCCCGACAAATGGCGAGATCAACGGGGGCCGTAGACTGCCCATGGCCAATATTGATGCGAGTAACATCCCATAGTCACCTCGGAGGAGCGGGGAATGACATTACTACAAATGCCTGAGGCCTGATGAATTGGAACTTTATCATGACGGTCTTTCTAGATGCCATTGCACCTATCTGCCAGTGAGAGTGTGAGAAGCGAGAAACAAGACGACAAGTGTCGGCACACGGCGGCCCGCTTTGGTCACGCAGCGCGGCATGCTTGACCTTTGCTTATTGTCACGGTATGGTTACCCCGACATGTCCTGCATCCTTTAACCGCCAATGTCCAGGTACCAGTCAAACAACATTAGCTCAGGAATGACCAAGCGAAGAGTTGAAATCTCAATATGTCTTCGATCCGGTGCTTGACGCGCCACCAAAGATGTCTCGCACCCGTCGCCTCTGCCGCACGGCGGCTTTCGTTCATCAGTATTAGTGACCCAGTTGTCATTTAACAATTCCGTGGACGTCTTCTGTTGTTCCCATTCACACATGGCTAGCGGAAGTCATAATATTTCCTATGTGATGATATTAGTATCTACTCGACCGTCACCTCCACATCTATCCACCGCACTGCTCGACAGGCAATCTCGCTGGCCAAGGTGGTGGGTCCAGGAAGCTGTTTCAAATCTCGCCCTTCTCGCGTTCAACTATACCTTGGTTGTGGTGGATGGACACCATGGTAATCGTATGAGGAACGTCGGGATGGACCCGTATATTCACCGATGTAATGACTCGTCGACCTTAGCATAGGTACCTACTATAGTGGTGTTGGCGGAGGAGCCAGGGCATATTCTCGATAGATGAGAGATGGAACGCATTATCTTCCCCGACTTCTGACTCTCACTTCTTGGTGGGACGTACTCGTTCCGCCCATTAAATTTTCTAGACCAGGTGACTCGGATGTCTCCGAAACATCCAAGCGCCAAGTCCTCGCACGAAACGCGTTCCGCTCAATTTGACATAATGATAATGTAATCTACAACGCATCAGTACACCCTCGCCACGTTTGCTGCCACATCATTCCGAGTCAGGAACTACCTCCCCTTTCGAGCGTTTCGAGCATGGATCTAGACTTGGGCAGAGTCACCCACAGCCAATAAAGCTACACTTTTTTTATCAAGTCAGCATTTATATTTTCGCGACACCTATCAACGAGGAAGACGCAATATCCGTATTTACAGGATCGACGTACAGCTCATGGAATAAGACTACGCAACAATCAACAGAAGCATAGCGGCAGCAGCCAGTATACACCGCGAATACGTGCTTGAAGGACCTGTGAGGGCTGGAAGCTCTGAACCGGAGTTCCCTGATCCTATTTATCTTCGAAAACTCTTAATTTGGACAATTTCCCCCACTTGCAATGGTCATGTGGAATTTAAGGAGTTGTGAGGGAGATACCCGATTTTACCTCGCACGAGCGTGCATGTGAAAGGGTAATCTGGATCCCAATCGAGTCTTTATACCTTGCGGGACTTTTCGGTCAATGAATACAACCTGGACAAGTGCCCGCGCCTTGCGTGAATTAAAGACTGAACTCAACACCATATGCGGATACAGCTTGTTGGACTGCCTATGACTGCATGCATCAAAGCGCCATCCGACTCGGTGTGACTCGGTAGCCTGTAATTGTATGTTGCAAGAGTAAATGTAGTTTCGGACGCTGTCTGATGATGGATATACCGTATATGCGTCAGAAATGTGAACATGCAGTATGGGGTGAGACGGGAGTCCTCGAGTCGGAGTGGGAATTGAAGCAGCTATTTTGTGCATAGTACGAATGCGACATATACAGTATTCTATCTGACTGGAATGTCGCTCCCCACACAGGAAGGAGTAGGGAGGATGCATAGGATGAGCTAAGAACACGCACCATTAGGCTACTATGGGTGACTACCATTTGGAGGGTCATTAGAGGTCAAGGCCAACATAAAGGGCATCTACGCAGGCGAGGACTGGCTACAGTGGCATGACTACATAGTACCTGCCTCAGTGGCACACGCAGAGGTGATTGTAAATCGTTGGTGATGAGGTCGAGGTGAGGTGTAACATCAAGCGCCATTATGTAGGCAGTGTGTGGAGGGTACAGTAATGCTGGCATTGTGTGGAGGGAAATGCCGGCAGTGTTTGGACGGAAATGCCGGCAGTGTGTGGAGAGCAATGCCGGCAGTGAGTAGAGAGAAATGCCGGCAGTGTGTGGAGAGCAATGCCGGCAGTGAGTAGAGAGAAATGCCGGCAGTGTGTAAAGAGCAATGCCGGCAGTGTGTAGAGAAAAATGCCGGCAGTGTGTAAAGAGCAATGCCGGCAGTGTGTAGAGAGAAATGCCGACCGTGTGTGGAGAGCAATGCCGGCAGTGTGTGGAGGGTAAGCCAGAGTAGACTCGGATGATGATTAAGCACGTGATGCACGAAAAATAAACCTGGGCTGCTGGGCAAACGGAGGCCAAGGCGAGCATCGGTCATCTCCGTGGAGCCACGAGCTTAGCCGATATTGGCACGAGCCGGCGCCTGTACAGTAGTAGGTACCTTCATACAGTATGTAAGTCTCGTCTTAGCTTTGTGAGAGTTCTTTCCCTCGTCATTCCAGAATGTTTTTTATTCAGAATCCGTGGCTCCTAACTTACTGCTAAAGTATGAAGAGCCGAGAAAGATCTACTGCGAAAACGAAAACAAAACGCGGCCGGGGGCGAGAACGGAGCGAGGCGTACTACCAAAAAGGATGGAGTGCTTACTAAGCCCCACATGTTGGTGAGGCCGAAACGAAGGAGTAAGAACCAGAGCGAAAACAACAAAATGGGGAGGGACTCAGGATAAGCCAAGCGATTTGAAGGGGTAAATAATTGGCATTGATGAGGTCGTGGTAACTGTATCACTATGTCGGATGTGCGTGGAGGGTATGGCAGATGGGAGGAACCCCATTTCAATTGAAGCTCTGCACGGATGTCGGTATCGATAGCATTGAGGGGGGAGAAGCTATGCCTCGGGGGAAATTGCACTTTGGACTGTGACAATGTGGGGTTGAGGTGAAAGGAAAATGAGGCTCATGAATAAACACAAAGGCCGCCAAATCCACGCGTCGGGGCGCAGAGACGACCGAGGATGGTGGTGGTGAGTTGGATCCGTGTACTAAGGAGAGTAGATGAACGCCAGGGCATCGGAGTAGGAGCGAACGGCGTTCATTGCAAAAGACGTGGGGCATCCGCAGGAGGATATGGAAGTAAGGGAAGGGGGCTTGAGGAAATATGAGGGGAAAACACCCCCTCCGTTGGCTGTCGAGAGGCCCAAAAGCAGGGTCATGATCAGTAGTTCACTTCGCCGGGTCCCAGGGATCATGCTGGAATCACAACCACTTCAAACCAGTATTGTGATGGCTACGGGGAAAGATTACCGAGATGGATACCGGAAGAGGAATGTAGGCAGCGCCTAGCTCGAGAGCCGGCGGGGTATTCCACGCTCTCTCGAGCTAGGCGCTGCCTACATTCTTCTTCCGGTATCCTTCAGTTTCATCATCCACTAATCATCCCTTACCGAACTCCCACTGCGCGTTTTACCACATTTGTGGTCTAATTTCTGTTGTTTTCTGGGCCAGACTGTCGGTCGTCGCAGCCCTAGCGCTAGAGAATTTCATTTAAAGCTGGTACAGTATGCGGTAAGTTTACAGAACTT